>BMAV01027380.1:187387-220216 GCA_019973955.1 Trichonephila inaurata madagascariensis | reverse complement strand
TTAACTATTTGGTATTAGATGCAAATCAGATTGCATGCAAAAAAGTTGCTTGATTGGTCATAAATGTTTGATTGGTCATAAATAATTTTAAAGTGTAGTCGTGTAAATATTGGTCTATGTGTGTATTATAATGTATTATGTGTGTGGAATGCACATATTCTTCACAGCTGGACCACTAACAAGCTTTGTGGAACTAATAACGTGTGGTGGATTTGTGAATTTATGAGTCTAAAAATATTTTTGATCTGTGTATTTTCTCAAGAAGTTGATGGGATAATCATTCTGTATGCAACAAAAAATAAATTTCTGGATGTTATTGAATTTATCAATATTGTGTGTAGTTAAATTATTATTTCTCATCAAAAAATTTAAAATTATATTTCTAAATATTGATATATGTAAGCAGATATTGAAGTTCGGTATCTTTATGACATTGAAGTTAAATGCTTCCCTTTTATCATATATATTGCTGCATAATTTGTTGTCAATAATATTTAAATCTAAATCTAAAAATTCAACTTTGCTCGAGTTAAAATTTGTCTGTATTAATTTTAGGTATTCCGGATAAAAATTAATGCTAGGTTTAAATTCAATGTCACGCGACCTATAATAATTAAATCATCTATGTATCTTAATAAAAGGCAAGATGGTTCATTTCTTCGATTTGATTCATTGTGGTGTAAATATATATATATATATATATATATATATGATTTTTTTCAGACTTTTTGGAGATTATTGTTTTCTGATATTATGCATTTTTTTGTTTTATGTAGTACATGTATATTTAGCTTATTTATTTGAAATACAGTTTTTTTATTATTATTATTTATTTATTTTTACATTAGCATTATAACATTACATCAAAATTATCTGTCAAAAATACAATAGTTTCTACTTAATAATTTACTCTAAGTGAATCATTAAATACCTTTAAATAAATTGTAACATATATTCCGCATTAAGTTATTGAACCATATTTTACTAAGCAAAACTATTAACACATCAAACTGAAACATTATTTTCTATACTTCCTGCCACTTAATACTTTTGGCTAAGATTTGAGATATACCACTTTAGACAGTTCTAAGAACACATTTTATATCGTCCTTAATACATTTAAAAGATTTTTTTATTTCCAATAAAAAATATAACACAATTCACCATAACCAGAAATCCACTTAATAGATTTTCTCACCAAATCTAAACCGCCCTGTGAGTCGAAGGAGAAAGAATTTAGGAAGTTGGGCACCGTTCCATTTTCTGTAAATTCATATTCCCTCCAGATTCAATTCAATAAGCAGCTGTCTAAATTAGAAATATTCCTCGAGGTCCTAAGAAATCCCCAATTCTGAGAATTTCGGATCGATCGGATGTCATTATACCGCTTTGGGCGAATGCTGTCTGGAGAGTCGGACAGAATTATGTACCGGTTGTGGTCCCCGTGGATTCAGAAATGACTTCGTATCTCAATACAAAAGCCATCATTCGTAATATATAGAAGGGTGTCGCAGAGTAGATAGAAAAAAGCTGACATTTTAATGCTCTGCTATTGGGTTTTTTTTTTGAGATTGCAGGATATTTTTCGGAATCCTTTTATTCTATTTCTTACATATTTGTTCAAGTGGATTGGATGTACTCCTATATAGCTATATATATATATACATACATACGCACATATACACACATACATACATGCATATACACATATACATACACAAACACATACATACACACATACACATACATATACACACATACACATACATACACACATACATACACACATATATATTCACATATACACATATATATTCACATATACACATACATATATATACATGCATACATACATACATATATACCGTAAAATCGGGAGTATAACGTGAAATTTTAGCACAAAAAAAATTAGATCGAAATTTACGGGTGCGCGTGATATGCCGGTTATAAAAACGATAGCTTCAGAAATAAAAAAAAAAAAAGATGTGCATAAAAAAAATTTAGACTCCTACAAAGATCGGAATAGTGTTATTTAAAAGAAATTTGATACCCTTATGAACTTAAAGGGTTGTGTTTTCCTAGAAATATACTATTTTTTCAAAATTCTTGGACAATATCTTGAGCAAATGACTTTAAAATATAAGAACATTTCTAACGTACAAAATTTCAGGTTAACTCATAAAAAGGTGGTGTGCGTTATACGGCGAATATATCTCAAAATTAAAAAATGCAGCTTGAAATATAGGTGCGTGATATGCGCCGGATTTTACGGTACATACATATATATGCATACATATATACATACATATATGTATGTATGAGACACAAATACTTAAATGAAACCAAGGAAATGAGAAAAAATACCAAATTATCAGAATATGAAACCCCAATTCAAAGTCACGATGGAAAACATAATTTAAAAAAATAAAGGAATTTTAATTTGGGTAAATAATTTATAAATTAACCAAAAGGAACTAAAAAGAGGTGTCTGAATGTACCAACCTTCCATTCAACACAGCTTGTAGGCTAAAAATAGAAATATTCAGTAGCATTGAAATTTCAAATGATTTAAAGTTAAAACTTCAAACATTCGGGTTTTCCCAAAATACTGACTAATTCATTGTATGCTGAACAACTGAATATTTTTCTGTTTAATATAATTGCGTATATTGAAGCTCTTTTCACTCTATGACATTTTAAATACGCCTTAACCCTTTATCGATCGACGGTACTTCTAAGTACCACTCACTTTAAAATTACATAGAATAACTATTTCTACGAATATTCTGATGATAATTAGCAGGAATATTCTTTGAAATCCACTCTTCTAAGATATATGGCAGCACAGGTTCTATGATTATTTTAGCGGGGAAGGCGAATAGTTTTAGAGCAGAAAGTGCGTTTTCAGCTAAAGGCGTTTTCACCGGATTGCGAAGATTATCATTTTTGGCCCGAAAAAATAGTTAACGTCAAAATTTAAGTGTCTTATTTTTTATGTATGTTAATGAAGACCTTAGAAAATGATTTGACTGTTTGTTTTAAGTGAACATTGTATATAATTAATTTTACAATTGAATATCTTTAATGGATCAGTAATCAATCAGTATCTTTAATTATCGGTAATGGATTAAATTTTTCAAACTTGAATATTTTGTTTATGTATATCCCATAATTTTCAATGTTGTGATCCAAAAAAAATATTGCATGAAAAATACTACAGTAAATCATATAATGCGGTCGATAAAGAGTTAAAATACATTTTAAGGCATAAAAACCGTCATGGCATAAAGAAATTGTACCTTTCTAAAATGATAGGATAAAATGTATAGGAAAGGAAAATATTACTATTTCACACAGAACCATTTTAATATTTACTTTAGATTTCGATCGATATAAAGTGAAAATCTCATAAAGACGTTGGTCCCCTTCAGGACTGGATGGTAGCTGTCACCCGGCAAGGCATAGACTAACAAGATTCAGAATGGTTTCAGCAGCATTTTTTTCCAAATTTTTTCTAAGCTGTGATCTAAATCCACAATATTTTAAGATAGTTGTTGGTGCTTTCTTATCATGTCCTAAATGGGTTATAAGTAGAAGAGATCGAAAGATTTAAACGACCAAGGTGGCAAGTTTGAAAAAAAAAAATTTAAATGCACTGTGTGTCATGTTCGGCAGGGCAATATATTGTAGAAAAACGACTCTAGGATGGTATAAACAAAACAGAATAAGTAAATTCCAAAGCCTTTGGAATACTTTTACGGATAGCCGCGCAAAGAAAATAATCTTATTTCGGAAGGACGAATATATACGTCCGAGGCACATAACGCTGCTGTTGATGAGGATGATATATACGCTGGTGGCACTCAAAGGGTTAATTGTGCAAAGGGTTTGAATATCAATAAATATGACATCGAAAACCATGAACACGTGTTGTGATCCTCTATGGTGTAAGAGATCTCGTAAGCTGATAGCAAGCATATAGCTAGAAACGAAATGTTGCTAAAAACTATATTTCAAGAGCTTTTCCAATTTAATAAAGTCAGCCACGTCTCTAATTAAATTTGACTGTATACAGATATGATGAGCAAGCAGTGCAATGGTTAGTGAGAGTAAAGGTTCTATAGAATGTCTGTCGATGTCTTTTAAGTTTCTAGAATCACATGCCAAATAAAAGTTGGGTATGAATATATTACTGTTACATACATCCGATCTAACAATAGTTGTGACTGATTTTTTTGTCATGCGGTCAAACAAAGCCCTCCTAACGTTAAAATACTCTGTCATTCAATGAAACTTGTCAGAATCGTCTAATAATCGGCTTTGCTTCCATCCAATTGGCAAATGATTTTGTGATTTTCTCCATTTAATTTCTCTCAACCCTATTGCACACAAGAAGGCTTTCAAAATCTCATAAGTACTTACATTAAACAGGGATTCGTTGACGAGGCATTGCTACAGGTTGGTTTATATTCAAATCAACATACAACAGATAGTGCAACAGACATTCGTATGAACCCAAGTGTGCATTAACATATTTTCTCTATAGAGTTATGTAAATCTTCCAATTCTTATGAAACAGAAATCACTTTTGCCCTTCTATATTTATCTTCTCTTCCATAACATCTACTTTTTATTAAATTTAAAAATTCTTTTAGTTCGAGTCGAATTTTTTTTAAATTCTAGCGTATTTTAATTAAATTTTTTTTCCACCAATGTAAAAAAAAGAATCATTTGTTAAGAATTAGGTATTAAATATATTATATAGGGAAATGTGATTCTTTATGAGTAAAATAACAATCAAATTTTAAATCGACACATTTCTTTAAAGAGGGATATTTCGAAATAAATTATAGCAATATTTTTCTCAATTAATTCAAATTAAAATATTAAAACCAAAATGCATTCAATTAAGGTTTAAGTAATAAAAAAAGAACTGTAGCATATTTCATGACAAATTTGATATACAAAGTTTGAATTGACAAATTCGATGTACCATTAATAAAAGATATTTAGACATTATGTCTAATTTGAAACATTTTTGTTATTACACGTCGGTGCGATTAATTTAAAACGTTGCAGGGTTTTCTTGAATGGCTATTTTAATGATTCAATGATTTATATAGGCACTTATGTATATACCATGGACCAATTTCGCCAAACAGACTTCGCAAAATCAAAAAATGTCGCCAAGTGATGCCATCATTATAGTTACTGTGTCTAAGCGCTTGCAGGAACGGTTCCCACTATTAACTGTATATCGCGGCATTTTCCGGCGTTTTCCATTTATTTTGACGAAATTGATCGAAGATATAATACGTAAGAACCCTTTGTGAAACATCCCCCTAAGGTTACAGTTTCTTTGATTATCCACGTGAGTTAGGGGTGTAGGGTTTATAAAAGAAACAGACATTTTTGTATTCTTAATATGACTTTATTAAGAATATTACTTAAACTTCTAACAAATTAGATAATTATAGTTAAGAGAGAATCTACGACGACCAAACACACAATAATATACCGAATCGCGTAACTTGGACCACTATCAATATCTAATCCACCTAATCTCACTTCTAGTAATATTACTAATATCAAATAGAGTCAATCCTACCTTAATTTGATCGTATTTTCAATACTATGAAGAGACGTCTGGGCGCGCGTGCAATGGTATGCACCTTGACCTCATGGCTTAATCTTCAAGGTAACTTCAACTGGCTGTCAATTCACGCTTGCATCAATCGCTCACATAACATTCCCAAATTGCCATACGACTTACTGCTGTTATTTAAAAGCTATTTGATTTGCATTTCCTCTTCACGTTTCGCTTCTTGGGTTTTGGTTGGAAAAGAGTTGCCATTAATCTTGGCCCCCAATGAACCCAGAGGACATGTTAAAGAAAAGACGCGTGAGCCCGTCACACCTTCTATAATTTAAAAATATATTTATGTAACTCGAACTTAACTAACATTTTCTTAGGAGTAGAAATGAATAAATTTTTCTTGAGAAGAGGTATTTTTCTTATTTTGATTTATGTTACGTTTTATGTGCCCTATTTGCATTCTTGCAGTGGATCGATAAATGTGTACCAAGCTTGCTTGGGGATTAAAACACTAGAGGTCTCGTTTCAGACTGATCACCTGATCGGGACATCTGCTCATGCACCTCAGTGCACAATGGTTACGTATACTGGGATGGGCACAGTAGACCCTGGCCCTCACGGGCTGTTGCGGCACTGAGTTTGAATTTATTTTCATAGTTACATAAATTAAAGGAACTAATCCATTTCGTCAGACAAGTTGAAAAATATGAAATGTAGAAATATTTTTATAAAAGCTGGCTCTCGGCATAATACAGAATGATTTTTCGGGTAGTATTTATTATAAACATATTATAATTAAATTATTATAATACATATTCATTTTCTCACGTATAACAGCAGCTATAGCAAAATCATTAGCCTACACGAAAATTGCTTTCAAATTAGTTCTTTTCTCCATAACCATTCCGATGGTAGAACTCTAATCGATAACTTAAGCATTAAATTCACCGCAATTGCTTCATAGGGAGTTATTACTGAGGTAGAAAACTTATTGGTTTGGAAATAACGCATTAGGAAACAAATATTTGCCATCTGTTGTGTAAAGGACTTCGAGAGCAACTCACTGTGTTTTTTGTTTCCTCTTGGGCTTTCGATCCGTACATAATAACCTTTTGTTAATCTAAGATCAACACAGAAACTACTCAACAAAAAACTGTAATTAGGGATTTCCGAAGAAAGTTTAGTTATCAAGAATCACTCAGACGTTCGCTAACTGTTGTTTGTTTATCAGGAGGAAGTGGATGAGTTTGCAGATGATCTCAGTATGAGGTTTACAGATGAAAATTTGTTTTATTAAAAGTTTTCTCAAAGGTTAATCAGTTGGAAAGGTTAATTTGAGTTTTAGAATAAATAACAATGAATGCAGTAATCAACTTTTAAGACAAATAGACTTTAAATTTATTGATGTTCAAAATATAATAAACTTAAATAGTTAATATAAATGTAAATTAAAGTCAGAGATGATACAGTGGGTTTCAATTTGGACCATCTTAAGTGAAAATTAAAATGAGACAATAAAATCGACTTTTATAAATTGTTCTGAAAATTCCACTAAATGAATGGAATTATAAGAGGAAAAGTCAAAAGTAAACGGACTTTTGCAATTTCTCATTTCAAGGTTTGTCAACACTGCCTAGTGTTCAACATTGAATGAGGAGTAGTTGGAAACGCTTCTGAGCAACGCGTCATTTGTTTTTCCTCATAATCATTTTCCTCATAATCGTTCGATCCATACCACGGAGGAAAAGAGGACAGTGATTCGCTTCTTGTTTGCTGAAGGTGTGAAACCTGTGGGAATTATTCGTCGCATGCAAGTGCAGAATGGTGACAGCTATTTATCGTGAGGAAAGATCTACGAATGAATAGAGCTCTTTCATCAGAGAAGAATATTTTTACGTGATTACTAAAGATCGAACAGTCCATTGACGTCAACTACTGAGGGTATAGTGTTGGAAGGGATGGCTAGTATCCAGTGTATAGGTATTACACCTTGCGCAAACAAAACGCGAATTACTACCCTCCTTTCCTCCTTCGAGCAGATCGACAATGGAGCTGCCATGTTGAACGGTGTGCTACACTACAACGACTACCAGGAAAGACGAGTGATACATTGTATGAAAATGTTGCCAACTATCCTTCATTCACCATTGGATACTAGTGCTGTTGCCAAAACTTGGAAAGAGAAACTATAGTAGTCATTTTAATTTTTGACTTTACCTCGTATATGTATATATAATCTTCCCACACATTTTTTTCTACTGAGTAATATTAAAATAAAAGTTAATTTACACGCGAGGGAACTGGAGACAGAGCTCTAAACGACTGATCTGCATATGCTACTGCACACCACTACAACGTGAGGACTTTGGGCCTTGTCAGATTTAAAGAGCACGAGTCGATCTATACACACGTCACGACGTGTCGAAAGACACCTGGATTTCTTAGGTTTAATCTCATTAGCTACGTTTAATATTTTGTAATATTTATTTCTGGTACAAATAACCTCCTTTTTTGGAATGAATTATGTTTATTGTACGGTAAAATCTAATTTTGTGGATTGTATTAGAGCTGCGAGGGAGAAGGGTGCAAGTCTACTGTTTTATTAAGAAAGAAATTATTTAAAAATTTTTTCAGAATATTGTCCATCTATAGACACTATTTTTTCCCATATATTTAAAAGCATTCAGAATCCGCGTCAAAAGATCGACTCATCCTATGAGTCTGACTAATAATCAATCTAACTTTTCGTATTTTAGACAGATTGTATGCTCTGCTCAGTCAGGCAGTATTCGAAGGATTGAAAGTAGTAATCCGATGAAGCAATATCTGGCGAAAATGGCAAGTGTAGTATGTTTTAAAGGGTTTTTTATTAATTTATTTATCTAAGCAACTTTATTTGAAAATTTTCATAGTGAAAATTTATTTTATTGTGTTTTTACTCAAATTGCAGTCCTGGTTTTCCTTCAATACATGAGTCAAATGCATCACACAATAGTGTTTGGTTAGTTCACCAATAATGATTTCATTTGTTTGAAGCAACTCATAGCTTACATCACCAAGCTGATCCTACCATGTACACTGCTTGGGTTTTGAAACGTGAATATTCGGTTAAGCCATCAATGTTGATATATGGTCTTATAAACACCACAATTTTAAAGCTGGGTATTATCGTAGCATATCCGTTTATATCAAGTGACAATGCGTTGGAAAAAAAAGACGTTGGAGTTGAAACAATTCTTCAGGCTTGAGTAAGCGAATATTAACGTCAAACTGTTCAGCAACTCGAGGGCTTTTGGTGACGGACCTCGTAGATTTGAAACATGGCCAAGTGACGAGGACGACACCCACGCTCATTCCCTCTCTCTCCTAAATATCACACCACACCAAAGGGTGAGAGAGTTTGAGATCTCGACAGATTTAACGTGAATCGGTCCCTAACACGGTTGGTTTTCAGTGGTACTGGACTCCAACTTATAACACACCGGTCAAGAGTCCATTACCTTGACCACTAGGCTTACACGTCCACTTTTCAGTGTTGTTGCCAAAAAGATGGTCAAATCACTATGTGTGAGACTGAAGTGTACAATATTTGGTGTAATTATAAAGGATTAAAACATTTATTTAATAAGAAATTCCTACATATTGGTTCTTTAAGCTTTTATATTAATCTTGGAAGTTTTTCTAAGAATCTAAATCAATTTTAACTCTCTAGCTGAAGTGCAATATTAATCAAAATTCCAATCAATACAATAAATCAAAAGAAACAAAGATTGGTTAAGAAATGAACTTTTATATGATTGAAGATAATTCTGAAAAGGCAAATAAAGCCACTCGTAACTAAACAACAAAGTATTTTTTTTCCATTTAAATTGAATAAACCAGCGTTTCTCAAACTGTGGGGTACGGCCCGTTGGGGGGGAGTGATACCCCTACATGGCGGGCGTGAGAAAATCGAAAAAAAAAGGATTATTAATTTTTTTTTTAATTTACTGAAAGGAAGCAATACTGACCTAATAAAAATTAAAATACACATTTACACTGATATAATACACTTATAAATGTATCAGTACTACATAATGTTTTTATAATTAATTTAACAATACTAAATTAAAAACGATTTTAATAATTTACCAGTGACCCTATGGGCATGTCATAAAATTATATACACAATTTAAAACTTATTTTGATAATTTGTATGATTTATAATTAAAGTCGTATTGTAGCTTTATGTAAAAGTGCGTTATTATCGTAGGCAAGAGTGGGGGCGCGTTGAAAATTATGATTGAAAATTAGGTGCAATTACTGAAAGTTTGAGAAGAACTGGGATAAACTGTTAAGCCTTTTATTTCTAAGTAAAATACAGATCCAAAATGGAGTTAGTCAATATATAATGAATTAATTACAATTACAATAAATTAAACACAAATATTAGCATAATAAACTATAATCATATTTCATTACAATGACATTCATACAAAATGAAATAAATTGCAAGGCAATAATTTTTATGTTACTTATTTTTAACTAGATTTCAGAAAAATATTAATTTTCAATACGTTTATTTTATTGCAAGAACCGAGTTCTAAAAAGAATGTATAAAAAGCATTTACAGTAGAATAAATTCACAGTATTTTATTCACATGAAAGCACAAGCAAAAAATCACATCAGGTTAGATAAAAAAACAATTGTGGTATAACTCTAAAAACGCTTTTATCTCCCGCAACATGTTGTAGGAGAAAAAAGATGATTTTCAGAGCTGCGTGTGTGTTGCAGAAATGAAATAAATTTCGAGAAATTTACAACAGAAAATATTTTTAAAATTTGTTTTTAAATTATAAATGCAATTGTTTTTTTTAACTCTTGTCAGTTTTTTTATGTATAAAAAAATTTTAAATATTTTTTTTTGGAAGAATATAAAATACAAAAAAACATCAGAATGCAACGCATGAAACGGAAAATATTTTAGTAAAAAAAACACAAACACGTGCTTCTACCGCGAAACAATTTAAGAAATTATTACAAAGTTTCAGAATATTAAATAAAATTAAATTCTTAACTTATTTTTATGCATTTTGTTTTAAGTATTACACAATTTTTTGTTACTTAAATTTTTTTCTTAAATGTAATCTTTCTTTATTTTGAATCATTTAAACAAAAAAATACTTTTAAAAACGGTAGAATAAAAATTATTTATGATTTAGGTATTACAATATCTAATTATTAAAATAAAACACAGGTTTAAGTTTAGGTAATCGCTCAAACTAAGCATTTTTTACATGAAAGGAAAAATTGCATTTTTGCTTTTTTATATGTTAAGCAAAAACAGCAGTTAATACGAAAAGAGTTTAAATTAAAAATATTATAAAATAAAGGTTAGTATAAATTGCTCTTACAATTTCAGACATAAGAAGCCATCCTATTCGTGCTTATTTGAATATGAAAAAAGTAATTTTCTTTTACTAAAAAAATCTAATTAGATTTATTTGGATGAAAGGAATAAAAAATCGACATCATCTTTATGTTCTATTTGTTTTGCAGTTAAAATCAATTTTATAAATTTTGTCAAAGTAAAATTTACCTTCCAAATGAAATGGTGTTTCTTGATGATTAAAATTAATTGAATTCATTGTTGATTGAATGTATTGAATTAAACTTATACAAAAAACTAAATAGAGCCAACCTAAAGAATCCCCTTTCTTAACAGAGAAATTAAAAATAAGTAGAAAAGTAGAATATAAATAATTTGATTGCTTTTTAAATTAAGTTTTCTTTTGCACTGAAAAAAAAAACTATGAGAAAATGTTTCAAATAGAAATTCTTTTTTAAGTATTTCTTTATTCGAAAAATGAACATTACACAGTAATTTCATTTAAAATTTTAAAATCATACAAATGAACATTTTCTGTGCGATATAACATATTTAAGATAAATTTAAATTATTTGACTGTAAAAATAAATTAATAATCTAAAAATTTTTTATAATATATTTGTTTCACAAAGCTTAAATGTTGAGCGCTTTTCACACCTAATTTAAATGTATTTTTTCGCAGAAACAATAAAAAAACCTTTACAAATATTTGTATATTTTTAATACGGCTGGTACTGATATGGTAACATAAAAATATCAACAAATACTTTAACCCAGGAAACTCCTTAATTGTCGATTAAAAAGGATTCGATTCACATTCCAGTGCCACAATTCTTCACATAAACACACGTTTGAGGTGTAATAGTGGGAGAGGGGGGAAAGAAAATCCAATCCTTCTCTGAAATAATCAAACAATCTTAAAAACTGTCACGGTAATTGTCTTGCATTCCAAAGCCTTTTGAATACTTTTACTAATAGCAACTCAAAAAAACTATCGTATTTCGGGAAAACGTATATATACGTCCAGGCATTTAACACACTGATGGTGTTAGACGTGTATATACGTCGTTGTCAAGGGGTTAATATCATATTAGGAAATGAAGAGGAGAAAATCATCACTTTTCATTCTGCTTTTTGAAAAAAGCTAAACGTTAGTCTTACTAAGCTTACTAAGAGTTTCTCCCTCTAATCGATTGTCTTAAGCCTCAGTTCTCTCTTTAATTGGTATGCGCAAAATGTAAAACAAAGAGCATAACCTTTTGACATCATCGTTGCACAATTTGAGGAACAACGATCATTACAGATACCTTTTTTTTCTCTTGGGAATTTTTGTTTAAATTTTTGATACTATAATTTTCCGAAAAATTACTAAAGGCGGTTACTTTTAAAAACTGGATTATAAATCCAGATATCATTGCAAAATAGAATGTGTAAAATAACCTTTCAGAAATATGGTATAATGGTCTAATTTATTGTGAATACATCTACAAAAGATTGCTACTTTACATTAGCGCATGATAAATTCAGTACATTAATATTATTCTATTTACCAACTTATTGATCGTTTTCTACGTAAATTTCGTTATAAATGGCTGAAAATTAATAAGTAATTTCTAATCAGTTATTGAAAATGGGTATATTTTTCCCCCATGAGTATTCTTTTTTAATTCTTAATGGTCATGAGCCTTCCAACACTTCGCGTGATAAATTATGGTTTTCCCCACTAACGGGAAATATATAACCCCAACTTCATCTTTAAAAACTGCCACGTTCTTGTTTTTAAAACAAGGCGATGCAATCTAGTATCATCCACGTATTCTAAACAATCACAAGTTTCTACCGGTGAATCGTGATTCTAAATTCTTCTGGTGGATGAAACCTATTAAGGCTGTTTTCGGTTAATGAATATGATTCAAATGATAAATATTTTTTCATATATAAAAGTACTCAAGCATTAATATTATATTCTGGCTTCACTATCCTGTAGAGCAGGGGTGTCCAACCCAAATGACCTTGCGGGCCACTTCGGGAAAACATAATTTCGCGGGCCACACATAAAAATATGCACCTTTATATCAGATTTGGAAACAAAAAAATATTTATTGGAGTGAAAATTTAAAACAGAATGAATTATTATTGTTTTCATTATTTTTCATGTATACAGACATATATAATATAATAATGTTTGTATAATATAATAATGCAATGATCAAATAATGTTTAAAATACTACAGTTGCCATTTTCTAGAAAATTACGGTGTTCCTATTGAAGTGATCTTTCGTTACTTATTGTTGAAATTTGATAGTGCTGTCATTCGCAAACGATTAAGTATACATTGCCCTTTATCTTTACGGTCCTGAATATTTTTTTTAAACTTTAAAAAACATCTGACTGCCTCTTGATTTTTCGGCACTCCAAACAAAAAAGGAGGAGGAGAAACGAAAGTCGCACACACAAAAAATCATGTACCATCCATAGTAAAGGATATGCATAATGCAATTCGAAATTTATTATAAAAGTAATTTACTATAGTAAAATCAAATGTATCTGTTTGATAAAATATAAATCTATTTTAATCTAAAGGACATTTCTATTATCAAAAAGGATTTATTTTAAAACAAAACAGGCAAATACATTGTAGATATATATATACATATATAAGGTCTACCTTCAATAAATTTCAAAATGAAAAAACTTTAAAAATATGATATTTAAAATTTTTTTAAAAATAGTCGACGGGCCGCAACTTACGTACTGGCGGGACGCATGCGGCCCACGGGCCACGTGTTGGACACCCCTGCTGTAGAGAAGCACTTATTTTGTCATACTACTCATTTTTATACAAGTTGACACATTTTTTCTTTTATAAAATATATTTCGCATTTTTTCTCCTATACTATACTGCCAAATGAGCTATCCCTCTTTACATATTAAATGTAAAAACTAATTATTTATGAAATATTCGGAAATTTTGAAGACTATACTATAAACAAATACATGAGATACAATGTCACAATTTTTTATAAAAACTGAAGCATTTTTTCTATCCAAAAATCAGCTAAGGTCACTCTCTTGTACATATGGCGAAAACAGCCTTAACGCTGTTATCACCGACGTGAGCTAAGAACACTTTTATTCCTTATGTTGCTGATACGTGTCTTTGTTGTTCGTTATTTTCTTTTTTATATTTGGGTTCATAAATAAAATGTGGATTATAAAATAGAACGAAGCATCAATCATTAAACGACTAAAACCAGACAAAATATTCTCCAACCAAAAGTTTTAATTCCTATGAAATCTTTTACATAATAATAGAAAACTGTCTGAATTCATTGAAATCTACTACATATAACATTTAAATTTGTTTCAAATGCATGCAGCTAGTTTATGAAGTATGCACTAAATTTGCGATGACTCTACTCTATTTTATTTAGCGAATTTTCCTTACGATTTAGTAAGTATAATCTGTTATCATTAATATTAAATACAATTCGTAGTGACTTGAGATCTCTTTTAAATATTTTTTGCACATATTAAGTTAAATATGATCAATTTTACACAAACATCTAATGTTCTCCTATAAGTAATACATCTGAAATATTTCCTTCCACTAACAATAAAAATGCTGCACTTTTTAAAATTAAATTTAAAAAAGTAATTAAATTTGTTTGTTATAAAAATAGAAAAAAGTAAGCTATAAAAACAAGACAAAAATGTATATAAAATTATAATACGAAGAAAGCTGTATAATAAAGAACAAAATTTCTATCTAAGAAATTAAAAGCAATTTTGCCTTAATTTTTTTCTTTTCTGCCTAATAATTCTTTATATATGTGGAATATACTTAAAATAGGAAGATATATAAATATTAACTCAAGAGTATATTCATTTATTTAAGTAAAAGAAATCCAAAAGTAATGAAATAAGTAATGCCTCGTCATATATATCTTAAAACTAGGCTCCCAACATAAATATTTCATGATAGACGACGTCTTGGGACATTGCTTTCAACCAAACACATCCATTTCGTCAAGCTTGGATAATTTTTAAAAAGAAATATAGAAGGATGCTATCAAAGGTTAAAAGATATGCTTAATTCATTTATCAGTATTAATTTTGAAGAATCCGAGTAATTTTTTTTTCTTTTTGGCTATCGAGTATCACTGAAAAATAAAATGCTTAGCAGCGTTATTAATATTTACTACAGGGAGAATCGAATATATATTTTTGAATTCTTTTTTCGAACCAGCGATTGCGCTTTCTTTATAGTGAAAATTGTCATAAAATATTTAAAGTTTTTATTCATGATATTCTTTAAAATTAGAATAAATTATTCACTAAGTGTTCGTTAAAATGTACACCATCAAGCCAAAACATCACCTCCACATTTTTAAATGAACTCGCCTGGATGACGTAGAAGCCCCGTGATTTAGAGAAAAGGGTATTTAACTGCTGATGGAATAAGTAAGCTATCATTATAGTACTTAAAATGGCGAGAGAGGGGAAAGGTGGCTGTTCTAAGCGAATTTGAAACAGGGCTGATTGTGATGGCCCGAAAAATCGGAACGAGAATCTGAAAAACACCATTACTGGTAGATTGTTCATATTCTGTTGTTTTCAGTATTTCCGCAAAGTGAATAAATAACGGTGAAACTAGAAGTAGAGATCTAGCTGTTGGACTTCCACGCATCATCTAAAAACATGTCATTGAAAATTGTCCCCCTAAGTAAAGCAAAGTTGGCGTCAAACAGTGGATCAGTTGTGTGACAGCCCATTCCGATTTAGGTCAGAGTACAAGTGTTTCGGAACACACAGCTTAAAGCAAACTGGTGGATATAGGACTTCACGTGGTCTCTGTCAACTTCGCCTATAGTGGACTTAAAAACATTGAGACTTCACCATAAATAACTGGAAGAGTTTTTTTTGGTTGAAGGAATCATGATTTTTCAATCATTTGAGTCAGGGTGCGCCGCCTTTCACTCCTGAACAATTGCTTTCTCCATGTACACAGACTAAGGAGGGCGGTATTATGCTTTGGAGAACGTGCTCGTAGGTGACTTTTTGACTTAGGACCGTGAAAGTTGTAAACTATCTGACCATTACTGCGGATCAGTAGTACCTTTATATGGCGTCTGTTTTCCAAGCTGAAAATTGTATCTTCCAACATGACAGC
This sequence comes from Trichonephila inaurata madagascariensis, assembly GCA_019973955.1. NCBI lineage: Eukaryota > Metazoa > Arthropoda > Arachnida > Araneae > Nephilidae > Trichonephila > Trichonephila inaurata. The sequence goes on along the minus strand of BMAV01027380.1, from coordinate 204,077 downwards.
CTCCCATGTCAAAAAGCTTGAGCTGTGTTAAAAGAATTCGAGGAGCATAAAGAGGAATTCCAATTAATATCCTGTCCACCTAACTCAGCGGATATTAATCTGATGCTGCACATTTGGCTCTTCATGGAAAGGCAGCTCACAGATCAAACATCCTCGTGTCGGCATATCTAAACTTTACGTGACCACTGCTTAGACAATTTGGTACAACCTGTCTCAAGTCATTTACCAAGAACGTGTGGTATCCATGTCAAGGCGAATATGCTTTGCAGGAAGAAAGAGGTATAATGCGTTATTGAGTAGCTTTTCATAATATTTTGGCTCTTCGGTGTATGTTACGGAAATTAATAATGTGATGCACTAAAACCAAAACATTTTTAAGCAAAATCAAATAACTTCTACATTATATTCAGTTTGTTGCGGTATTGAATGGACAAGCTTAAAATAACATTTAGAAATTATGTTTCCACAGTTTTATTATTCGAAATAATTATTTCCTACTACGTATAAATCCTAGCGTTTAATCAACATAAGACAAATAATCACAGCAATTATTAAGTTATTACCAACAAAGCGGCATAATCAAACAAAAATTTAATGCAGTAATTTAAGAACAATAACTGATCAAATAATCATGGTATATTGTGAGAAGAGCGAAGTGTAAGGTTAAATAAAATCTTATAAATTAATTAATATTACATCGAAAATATTGACTATGCGTACATATCTTAAAAACATTTTTTTTAATGTAATAAAAAAGTTGTGGCATAAAATAAAATTATGAGGAATTATGAAATAAAACGTATACATATCAAAAAGAAAAGTTTTAAAAATTTATAAAAGGACTCTTTATGAAATAAGAATTGCATTACATGCGAAAGTATTAAATTTCAATTCAAATATTTTTTATTTTTGTTCAATTTTTAAGAATCTAATAACTAAATACTTAGTTAGTGTGTGTGTTTTTTTAATCTTATTAGATTTAGTAATAAGTACAAGTAATTAAATTTGATTTTATGTGGTGTTGAAAAAATAATATACTTGCATCAATATTATTACTATAAACAAAGAGATGGCAAAATTCATAGCTCTATACAATGTTATATTATTTTGCAAAGAGTTAATAAATGAGTTAAATGACGCTTCCCAGGTCTTTGGCGTTTTGTAATTCTATTATTGTAAAAGAACTCAATGATTATTTTTGACAAAATGCCTAACATGATATTCTCTACGAGAAACTTGATTACAAAGAACATATCGATTGTTCGCAATCGATAATTGCGACCTTTAAAACTTGTCAACATCGACAAACTTCCAAAAAGTGTCTTTTTGAATGACAAAAGAGGCATAAGAATGCCAAAGAAAAAATTTTAACATCATTTGCAAACTTAACTATTGGCAGGAAGTTCCTGAAAAGCTAATTACAAGACTTCCGACTGTTTGTCTTGGAAAACTTAACACGAAGAATTTCCATAGAGTTGAATGCAATTGTTGTTCTGTGAAGAACGTGATGCCCCACATTCTTAAGAGTTATCTGGCGATTTCCTCTTCTGGGTCTTATTTAAATAATGTCTTGAGAAAGACATTTAATAAATTCTCAAACAAAATTCTAACAAAAATTTAGATTTCCCCAAAACACGAATTAAAAATGCTTTGAACTTTCTATTAATATGTACAAAAAAATTTATTTATATGAACGTGACTAAAATATTTTTTTTTTCTTTGAAAAATTCTGATATTACTTGGTTATTTTTCTCGTGTTGATAATGAATTATATCACACATTCATAATTTCACATAATTTTTTTCTCAATTTAAATTTTGAATATATTTATCGAAATTTCCCAAAGAAAATATAAGCATGTATTTTTTCTCTGATTAAGCAAACTAAACTCTACAAGAATTTCCCCACCACATCATAATCAAACTGAATGAATGTAAATCTTTTTAATTTATATACTCTTTATCTATTTCATAATAAAAATTGTACTTTAAAATATATAATTGTATGTAAATTTTTAAGTTATTATTTGATAGTACAATATCTTGTGTAATTATTAAGCCTAATAACTTCAGCTGTAATTTATGAAGTTTTTAAAAAGCATCATACTGAATCATTTTTGTGACAGCAGTTTTAATAAATTTTAAAGTGTTAATCAATAATAAAGAAACAAAATGAAGCAAAATTAATTGCATAAGGAAATTAATAAATAGGTATAGAAATATAAAGACAAATATACTGAATTCAATATCTATGAATCTAATAGGTACTTTAAAATAACATTTAATTTCTTTAGGTTATTGTATATTTATATACCAAGAAAGTATATATCATTGATACAAACTCTCAATAAATCTGATTTTTAAATATGAATGTTTTTTTATCAAAATATTTATTTTATTATATATTGTATAATCGAATAATTTTAAATATTTTAATATATATAATTTCAAAACTTTTAATAATCCATAAATTTATGTTTAACATTTAAAATTTGTATGCTCTTAGGATGCGTTGAAAGTGATTAAATTTATAGAAATGAAAAAGGAACGGAAAATGTAAAGTTAAAGCCCATACTTTTTCCCAAACAATAGTACAGTCTAATATCACAAAAGTATTATTATCGTTCTAATTAATGCATTTTAAAATAATATCATGCAATAGTAAAAAAATTTTCTTAAGAAATGCGATATTTTAATGTTACAAGAGAAAGAACACCTTAAAAATACTTTCACGGATATAAGTTTTTTTAATATTTTTTGAGACTATCAATTAGTGTTGAATTTGCTTTATTAAAGGAATATGCAATAATATTTAACTATTCTATATGAAGTATTTAATATTATTTAAATATATTTTTCATGATTAAAAACTAAATATGCGTTTAAAAGTTTCTTAAAAAATATGTAATTTATAAAACTGATAAAAACCCTTCTAGTGATATTTGATATAATGTAAATATATGCATGAGTACATAAATAGGTCTAAATGAAGCATTCACAACAAAAAAAATTTTGTATGATGCACATATCTACGAAGGTTTCAATTTTGGTTAAATTATGTAATAAACGTTTTAAATGTTCAGATAAATTTAGTAGATGCAGTTTTATGGCAAAACATTATTTAGACAGAAAATGAATACAAGTCAGAAACCATATGTGTAATTAAAATATACATTTTTTGCCAAAATCCTCATTGTTTTGAATTTTTTTAACCGATGAATGTAAGTTTATGTGTTTAAAGAATTTGCCCCATTTAAGGTATCCGACTACGTTTGGAACCGTGATTTTGCAAAAGCACATAAATGGATAATTTTCATGATATTTAGTGTCACTTAGATTAGAATACATGCATAAAATTGTTTTAAGGACATTTTGACAAAATTTTTTATTTAAATAGAATATTTTGGCAAAATATTAACTTAGAATAATCTTATTTCCAAAATGTTCTCCTTTTGTGAAAAATGCTTCTATTATAATATTTTGCCTGTATATATCTCAAACCTCTCTACAGAGGCTCAACTAGAATTTTTGAAACATTCACATTATTTTCAGAGTTACCACCCATTGAAATAATTATTGGCGTTTTTTCCTTAAAATTGCTTCCATCTGTTGTGTCGTAAAATATGGATAAACCCACTTCTATGTTATATATTTCAAAAATTCTACTTGAGCCTCTGTATGGAGGTCTGAGCTATGTAGTCTGAGCTATATACAGGCAAAATATTATAATAGAAGCATTTTTCCCAAAAGGAGAACATTTTGAAAAAAAGATTCTTCTAAGTTAATTTTTTGCCAAAATATTGTATTTAAGTAATTTCTTTTTGTCAAAATGTCCTTAAAACAATTTTATACATGTATTTTAATCTAAGTGACACTAAATATCATGAAAATTATCCATTTATGTGTTTTTGCAAAATCACGGTTCCGAACGTAGTCGGATACCTTAACCAATAGTTATTATTTACAATCAACACAGTTTACAGTACTTCAAGTACAAATGTTTTATAGCGTATAAAGAAACTTAGAACATTTAAACTTACTGAAGATCTGAGGGTTTCTTTTCCTCAACATCTCCATTATAAATGTATCAAAATTATTCACTTTGATAACTTCTTTTCAATGTTTTATAAATCTTAATTTCTGTTTCTCAGAAGATCATAAATCGACAGTAACTTTTTTCGCAAAGTTTAAAAAGTTTCCTCTGTTCATTCTTAGGAGCTGCCCCATTAATCCTGCGGATATAAGGCGTTTTAAAAAGTACCACCTCTCCCCCCTCTCCTTCCCAACTCACTTCAAGTGTACCTTCCCTCACGTTTTGGAGACTTTTGCTTTTTGAAGTACATTCTACTTATCACGGTGATTCTGTTTTTTGTGCACATGAGTCATCTATCATTTTTTTCCCGTGGATTTTTTTGAGGATTTCACTTTTTAGCAGTTATTCTTTTTACTGTGCATAGCTTTAAAGAGTGGACATATTAAGGTCAAAAAATAATTTATGTAAGTTCTTTTACAGAGCATGTTAACTTTTTTTTTAAACTCTCGAGTTGATGTTGCTTTGTGACATTTCATTTTTTGATAATTTTTGAACGGGAAAAATAGCATAGTATTAAAATCATTGCTACTTACCGATAGTGAAAAAAGGACATCATATGACTTCTGATGATAAAAATAAGTAAAACATGGATAGTAAGTATATTTAGCGTTTTAAATGTGTGAAATGCTTATCACAAACGATTTTGTCTAAACTGGATACAATGACTCATAAGATATTTTTCTGTATTTAAAATAGGACGAATTTATGTTGATTAAAAAATAATAAATTATTTTATAAAATAAATGTTCAGGTATATAAATTTCAAATACAGCTTTTAAACCTGAAACGTAACACAATGTCATTTTGACATTACATCTGATTAAAAACGCAATGGAAATGTTATTTTTCAATCCTACTTAATTACAGAAACATTATGTTAAATTTTATATTTTAAAATAGTTTCCTATCTTAAGAATTCAACAGTTCTTTTCATTTTTTATATCAAGAGATTTCTTCTGGAATTAGTCAGACATTCATGTTTTCCTGAGTTTTTTCTTTCCATTAAAGTGGCTATTCGAAGCAACAAGACAGCTTTGGGTGACGAACGTCATATTTTTTTCCGACAATCAAATGATTAGGAACACACGAGAACCAATTTCACTCTCTAAATTTCCACACTAAGCTAATATTATCACTTTGAGCCTCAAAAGAGTTAGGAAACTATGAAGATTTCAGATCTATAATTTCAGTTCATATACATTTATGACTAGACAATAATGGAGTATTAATAACAGAATATGATGAGGATGCATATGTTGTTGTTGTTGTTGTTCCTAATGCCAGCTGTCTGACGATGTCAGATTGAGGCCCACAAAATTCATCGTGGCATTCAGCCAACTGTACACCTGTCGTTAGTCATAGCTTTGAGCACCATACAGGTGACAGTACGTTTTGGCTCGGTTCCACCTCAATGTTGAGGGAGTCAGGGTGGGGATCAGGGGTGGTCAGGGAGCCTCCCACCTCGCTTCCCCTTCCACCAACATCACAAGCGAACTTGTCGCTCGACAATTATTTAGAGTAACCCAATGCCTCAAAGGCACTGTACATTTATAAACATTCATGTCTTCTCCGGGGTTCGAACCCAGTCCCTACGGCAGAGCAGTCAGCGTCGCTAACCACTTTACCAGATGGGTGACTGAGAATGTATTCAAAGAGATAGATTGGAAAGGTTTTACCTCAGAGACTGACAACAGACTTTCAGAAATGATGACGTCACTTATAATGCCCACTCCACCACAATCTCTTTATATCTACACACAAAATCAAATATGGAGAATCCATTTTCCACCATTCTCAAAAAGCGGAGGACTGTAGAAAAAGCACTTCACGACTGACTGGAAAAATAATTTTTTTTTCCAGTGCAGTAGTCTTACACACTGTACAAGTCCTATCTGTAGACCGGTAGGTTGACGCTTGAAATAAATATATAAAGCTAAGATCAATAACTTGTATCTGAGCAAAGTTCAAAGTTTACAAAAACTCATGCACACCTTCGACTCTATTGAATAAAATTATTATCCCCTTTTACCATTTTTCTTTTTTAGGATTAATTATAAATACTTTTATAATAGTAGAATAATTTCTGTTGCTCTAGGAAGTGATTTTCAGTCACTGTGCTGCGGTGCTTTGGTGTGTTGCCAAATTCTTAGAATTGTACCACCAAAATGTTTAAAATTATAATGATACTCAGCAAAAAGAAAAATTCTGAGCCGAATCACTCAACCGTTTTTTGAAATAAACTATTCATAAAACTATTATTGCCCATTTGGCAACACACTACAGGACAGAGTTATTCATAACTTCCTAAAGTTAGATTTAAAAAAACTTTATTGGGTTCGTAATCCATTTGCGACAACGGATATATATCTATATGTGATTTAACTTTTAATGAAGAGGAAGAACTATTTTCACTATGTAATAAATGAGAATTAATTTCAAAACATTTGGAAGAATCCATTAATTTTTTTAATTAAAATTGGAGGTAATTATCCCATAACATCCAAAAGAGATTTAAAATTTGTAGGAATTTTGGTGAGTGAGTGAGTGAATATTAACGTAGCACTGTTTAGCTACACGAGGGCTTTTGGCGACGTACCACATAATTTTGAACCATGGTCAAGTGACGTGGACGACACCTGAGCTGGCACCCTCCTCTCCTAACTACCACACCACACCAACGGGAGGACGTTTCAGCTCTCGACAGATTTAAAGTGCATCGCTGCCCTACACGGCGGGTCTTTAGTGGTGCTGGGCTCGAACTCATGACATGCCTGCCATGGTCCGATACCTTAACCACTGGGCTACCGCAGCCCCCTTAGGAATTTTGGATTTTTCCCGTTAACTAATACAAAAATGAAAAAAATCAAAGCTTTTAAATGTAGATGGCGAAATGAGTATGGCATTATTATTTTTACGATCAAATATAAATAAAAATATAAAAAATCATCAAGCTCGAATATCGCATTTATTATTAATTTGTTTTTAATTATACAATATTGTTGTCTTTGTCGTGCATATTATTTAACAATGAAAATTTATTATTTTAAATTTTATTTTATATAGTGTATTATAGATAAGTAAAATTCTTTTAAACTTTTTTTTATTGTTGGTGAGAGTCGCCAAATTTTAAAATTGTTAGAAGTATACTGCGACAAACAAACAAAAATAGTTGAGAATCTTTGCTCTAGGGAAAAGGTACTTTTTCCACTCTTTTCTTTATATTTCATAAGGGTTACAAGAAATTTACGTATTATTTCGGAATCCATTTACTCCAGGTTCATTGCAATCAATTTCAGTTAGTTTCGAAAAATACCAATAAAAAGAGGGATGATTAATTGTAAATTAATTTCTAGTACATTGTTACGCTAGTTATTAATTTTAAATCTTACAGAATACTTACAAAATCCCAAAACATGATGAAAAATACACACAAATCATTCAATAATTTTACGATTAACAACCACTACCTAAGATAAATTTAATAACACTTCCTAATCAGTGAAAGATAATACTATTATAATTTTAAATCTTTAAAGAAAAATGTAATTACCATAAATCTTTTATTCAAACTCAAAATGATGCGTTTAACATCCAAAAATTTGAGAGCATTAACAGATTTATAATTAATCCTTCAAATAAAATTCATTTAATGAGGAGTACCTTGGGGCAGAAGTCTTTGAATGTATATTCTATTCAAAACCTTTGCGTAGAAAGAATGAAGCAAATTATTTAAATTTGAAATGTGAGTATTTTAAAAGCATTTAATTTCAATTAATATATGAAACAGATAAAAATATCTATTCAAACACAAGACACAATGTAATCATTCAATTTATTGAAGGAATCTCCGTGGGAGTAAAGGATGGCTAAAGGACAAATTCAAGTTAAAGGCGAATTACATATATAGAGAATATCAAAATGCATTCAGTTTTAAATGGAATATGTATTTTCTATTTTTAAATGTGTTAAACTGAAGCATTTTAAAAATATTATTTTAATTTAAATCGTTGATATGAAGGAAACGCTATGATAGTAATATAAATGTCTGTTTTCCATTTAAAAAAATTCAAATTGTAAGTAAGTTATTACTTTCTTTGAAAAATTGAATAAGACATTATCTCATTCATTAAAGCTCAGTTGTAAAGCAAGGAATTATCAATGCATCGCTAATATAAGCAAGGGTCTCAAATAATATCGGAATTTATTTTTCATTTTTAACAGGGAACTAAATCGAATGTAGTTTTCAAAAGGGTAATTTGCTAAGACTTTTGAATGCGTCTAGTTATTAAAGAAATATTATTTTTATTGCATGTTAGTATTTTTTTCTTTTGTTTATAAACTGCGCACTTTATGAATTCCAATTTATAATAAAAATAGTTTCTATTAGTTTTAAACACTATAGAAATAGGAAAAGTACTCACAACTTATTTTTATAAATATTATCTATCGCACCTTTAAACTTCCTAATCAGAGAAATTACCTCTAGAAAAAACTTGTGGCTAAATTTAAGAAAACAAAATTGAACAAATTGATTCAGTTCGTTATATGTCGCTTTGGAGATCATTATTTCATACAAAATTAATATTAATGTTCAATTTGTCTCTTGCTATATATTTAAAACATATTCTTCTAGTAGTCGTATTCTATATATATATTCAACAACTGGTTAAAGTACAAGCATATTTTCTCGAGTTTTGAAGGAATTACTGAATTTAAATGCAACTGTAATTGTTACTGAGAGAACTAAAATGTAATTCAGTAAGAAAATGCTCAAAAGGGTTTATAAAAAGATAACTAAAATCAAACGGTACTCAATTATAATCATGATGTACATTCATTAACCCTTTATTTACCGCATTATGATTTACTGCAGTTATTTTCCATGGAATAATTGCTTTAAATCACTATATTAAAAATTAGGCGATATACATAAACAAAATACTCAACTTTGGAAAATTTAATCCGTTAGAGCTAATTAATTAACTAAAGATATTCAACTGTAAAATTAATTATATGCACTATTCACTTAAAATAAATAGCCAAATCGGTTTCTAATGTCTTCATTAACATACAAGAAATTAAGACACTTAAATTTTGACAATAACTCTTTTTTCGGGACAAAAAGGATAATCTTAGTAATCCGCTGAAAACACCTGTGACGTCTCTCGCGTCCTTCTGCTAACATAACTCCTATGTTCTTTGACGGCCACGATTAATGGCAAAACTTTTCCAACCCAATACCAAGAAGAGAAACGGATCAAATATGTAAATGAGATAGACTTTAAAAGGATAGAAGCTTTGATGATAGGATATAGCGCGGCAAGTTTAGAGATAGCTTAGTGTGGAATCTTTCAGATCAAGAGTTAGCAGTCCGATAGCTTTGGAAGGAATAGAAACCCAATATAAAGAAGTTGGAATCTTCATATATAAAGTGAATTATAAATATCTCTCTATAGGTGAAGGAAGGAGATCTGCAAAAGGTAATATTTGACATAGGTATTTAGATGAATCGGTCTATTAACTATAATTAAGATAAAGGATCTAGTTCCGTGATCTGACTTAAATACAAGGTTTAATTGGGTGTTAACTCTCACTTTAAATATAGTTGTCAAATTAGAATTAAGTAATATAAGTTATTCTTAATAAAAGTTGTATTAAGAACTACTATTTCTCATCATTTTGATAATCCCACACCTCTAGCTTACGCGGAACCGGAACGACATAGTCATCACAGGATGGCTATGTCGCACACCGTCAGCTGAAAACGAAATTTCTGCTATAAAACTATTCACCTTCCCCACGAAAATACTCATCATAGAACCCGTGCTGCCATGTATCATGGAAAAGTGGATTTCATTCCTGCTGTCTTCAGAATATTCGTAAAAATGGTTATTCTATGTAATTTTAAAGTGAGTGGTACATATAAGTACCGTCGGTAGATAAAGGGTTAAAGCATGATACTCCAAAAATACTGTATCAAGAGAATGATGTGGTCTAATATGACTAATGATCGTCTATGACAGCAATACAGCTATCACAATGAACTCTAGTGCTGTTTATGAGGTTCTTTTTATCAGATATTAGGATAATAAATCCCACTAAACACCAAGACACTTCCTACGTCCGAGAGTGTTCTGTTAAGAAGTTGGAGAGAAGTAATTACTTCGCAAAGAGAATTCCAAACATACTATATAGCAGGGGTACTCAAACTTTTTTTTCTGCTTGGCCGCATACATATGTTATTTCACGCTGCCGCAACATAAGGATAAATGGGGGAGGGGAGAAATGCTTTGAGTCCAAGACAACAATGGAAATTTAAAATGTGGAAAGTTAATGAAAATATTTTTAACTCCTGTTTTACTTTTTTATAATTTTTATTTTTGCCACTTACATTAAATTAGAAGCATTTAAGAAACACTCCTTCGCAATTTTTGCATCAATAAACGGTTTCATATGATTGCCAATAATATAACAAACCTCTTGAAAGAGATCTTTGAAGAAAAGCATCATTTAATGATTCATGTTTATTGGTATCATTTAAATATAACACTTTCGTGACAAATCAAACAATTACTGACCCCTGTTTGTCATCCACTACAAAATAGTCAGCCTCCCAATCATCTTGAAACGATAAGTTTTCTTCGAATATTTTTCACTTGCAAGATATGAAAGATAAATAAAAATTAGTTCCACCCATAAATTGTCGCTACTCCACCGTTTTCTGTTATCACTAACCGTAAACGTTTCAAATAGAAAAAGAATACCAATTCGTACCCGTATGACACCAACAGCAAAAACCAAAGTTGATATATTTGATTTCTTGACAAAGAATTTCTCACCGAATTTTTAATACAATGTTCTTAAATTAATGAATTTCTCACAGCAATGAGCCATGACCGGGCTATTTAAAAACGCTCGGTGGGCCGCATGCAGCCCATGGACAACAGGTTGGGTACCCCTCCTATATAGCATTCTGATCTGAAAAAATTTGGCTAGCCTCTCTATCCTTTGAATACCATTAAACTCGAAGGCAATTCATCGATCAACCGAGCCTCATGTGAACATCCAGAAAAAAAATATTACTATCGTTCATAAATAAAACTTATGTTATTTCGCCTTTTTAAAAGTCTTAAATAGGTATCTAAGATACGATTCCTATGTCATCCTATTGCACCATCAGAATAGACAAAGGGGTCTTTCGGGAGACCTGCTGCTCTGTGATATTGTTCAATATTTCATAGTAGCACACTATAATAATACGGTCGAACCTCCATATAACGAACCTCTATATTGCGAATTTTTCTATCCAGCGAACTTTTTATTGGAACCAAGAACATTTCACGATTTTCTTCGTAAAATAACTTCGCTATAGCGAAGTGTATTTTCTATATAACGAACATTTTCTCTTGCGATTCAGCTTTTTTCCTCCCTATTTTTAAAGAATTTCTGGACACATTTCAAGTTATTCTCTAAACGCATTTTATGATGGTCATAAATCTTGAACTGATTTTATTAAGTGCCCAACTCGCCGAGGGCAATGGAGTTCTGGAAGTTTCGTCCAAGAAGTACAGCCTTTAACCCTCATTTGTGCAGTTCACTATAGAAATATCTTAGATAACCACTTTCACCCGCAGTGGAATTCTAATTATAAAATAATGTATGCTTAAAATTACATGTATGCTTTAAATTAGAAATTGTCTTCAAAATTCATTAATTTTAATATATACTTATTTTCTTAAGGTTGAAAGTACAGTATATTCCTCGACATTCTTTTTTCTTGTTTTCCTTGCAGTTTTTTTTTGATGGGTAAGATATATAAAACAAACAGATATTAATTTACAAAAAGGTGTGAATAACTACTCTTTTTGGTATATAGTGTTTATGAATTTAAAATTGGTTTTATGCGGTTTATAAAGTATATTGAAAGATGAACATAATATCACGAATTTTTTTGGGGATTTAGCGACTTCGTTAAAAAGAGGTCCGACTGTACTTTTTTCATATTAGTCCAGTTCCATGCTGTTGAAATACGGGGGGGGGGGGGGGATTGGGGGCGGGTGGGGCAGCTAAGGGCAAGGGGCGGGGGGGGTTTTGAGAGCAATNAAATTTCGACTCATCAGTGAAAAGAACAAAGCCAACTTCTTCACTGTCCATGATTAATGTTCTGTACACCATGCCAGACTCCAAGTCTCTGACCTGGAATAAAAGGAATACAGATTATTGGTCTTCTGGTATAAACAGTATTCCGCAAAACTGAGATACGAGAAGCATCGAAGAACTCACGTGCGAGTTCACTAATTGGTACCTTATATATACTGCTCCTTACAATTAAATAAAAGTAGCGCCCACGCTAGGTCTTGAGCTCCAGTGCCAGATCAACTAGAACTGGTTCCAAAATTTTTAACCACATTTTGGGTTCCTTACTTTGGCTTGGGAATGATTAGTCTTCTATCACGTAATTTCTCTCCATCTTAATCAGTCATCCAGCTGTTGCTTTTGTGGAATTGTTTGCAAGATTGTGACGGGCTCACACGTCTTTTCATTAACATGTCCTTTGGTTTCTTTTGGGGCCAGGATTACTGGCAACTCTTTTCCAACCAAAACCCAAGAAATTAAACGTGAATATAAGATGCAAACTAGATAGCTTTTAAATATCAGAAGATTGAGTAAGTGGGATGCCAGTTTGGGGAATGTTATGATACAGAGTGTGTGATACGATTGTGAATTGACAGCCAACAGAGGTTATCCCGAAGATAGAGCCATTAGGTCAAGGTGCATACCATTGCAAAGACGCAACTCCCTTATGATTAGATCGGAGATCGGATCAATGTAGGATTGACTATTTAATATTAGGACTTGTGATATTATTGGAATTGAGATTAGGCGGATTAGATATTGATAGTGGTCCGAGTTACGTTAGTTCGGTATTATTGATATTGTGTGTTTTGTCATCGTGGATTCTCTCACATATATTATTATTATCTAATCTGTTAGAAGCTTAAGTTTGAAGGTCTTAATAAAGACAAATTAAGATCAATGTGGAATCTTCTAGTTCTTTCACAAATCCTACACCTCTAGCTCACGCAGATAATCCAGGAGAAGGGCACCCTAAGGGGGCAATTTCACAAGATTTCAAAAACTATTAGAAGACTTTAGTAACGAGCCAATCAACTAAATTTGCTCAAAGATGTATTTGAAGTGGTCATCTTATCAGTAGCCCCTTAATCAGTATAAAATTAAAGATCTAACTAACTTTATTCCAGAGTTTAAAAAAAATTCCCTTTAAGCATCTTACGTTTACCAATTTTTGTTGATATTATGTTGCCATAATTTATGANTGAATTAATAAACTATTTCATTCCAAATAAATATCAAAAATTGTTAATAACAGTAAGTTTCATGGAATAATTAATGATTTAAATAAATATTTCATGCTAAAAGTTGATAGCAATAGTTTTTTATCTGCTTGTCCAAATAAAGGAAAAAAAAGACTTAGATTAATGGATTGCTTTGATCATTTTTCATTCTATATATAACTATTAATTATCTTTACATCTTATTATAGGTTGAAGAAAGCCACAAAACCAATCAATTCTCTTTTAGGAAGACTCAATCACTTTTCACATTCAATCCGGCACTTTTTTGTATTTAATTATCTCGCCTAAAGTAACACGCTACAGTTTTTCAAATCTTTTTCATTAATCAGAACCTTCATCCGTGTGAAAAAATTTCCAAAAAGAATTCAATTCCTTGACGCATGGCTAAGTTTCGATAAATTGTGTAACCATTTGTTAGCCAAACGCATTCAACCTACTAAGATTTATTGATATCCATGATATTTCAAATGATGAAGTTTTTACGTAGGGAAACCTTAGCGATAAAATTAATTCTAGCAGTTTGTTATGCTTTTTGACTAAATCAAAGACTCGATCTTGCATTTTATCAATGTTATGAAAATCAATTTTAAAATTCAAATTAAAATATTTTTTATTTATAAGCATTGATAAAAACTAGTAGATGTTTTAAAATTATTACAGTGATAATTGTTTTAATTTACTTAACAGTAAAGCAAATAAAAAAGAAACATTACATATATAGGAAATAATTAAAATTCTTTAAACCAATAATTCGAATTCTACCACTGTAATTACAGAGAAATGTTTGTTTGTTTTTTAAATTACACGCGTGGTAGTTATAACCATGCTTTTCCTGAAAATAACATTCTACAGGCAAAATGAGAGAGTAAGTTACCCCAAAATTTTACACATGAAGTAAACACGAGGTGCGTTAAAGAAATTAAGATAATTATTTATCGAAGCCGGAAGCAGGCTTGAACATTGATAAACTAAATACCCTCAATGTAGAAGAGCTGTCTCTCGTCAAATTTTTCGGGGTTCAATTATTTGATTTTTGAACGTCCCCTTTGAAGCTACCCAAGCGAAAGACCTCATAACTTCCAACCATGGTCAAGTGACGAGGACGACACCTGAGACAACACCCTCCTCTCTCTCTCTCTGAGCTTTCCCACAATGCCAAAACGAGGACTTAGAGCATTGATATATTTAACGTGCATTAGCAGCTAAACACAACCATTTTCAGTGACACTAGGATTCAAGACCATGATTCGACCACACTGACCCCGATTTCGCGACCTTGAACACTCAGCAACCATGGCCGATGTCGAGGTTCCAAGTGTTCATGTTGTGATGGGAGGAATTCTGTAAAATATTTAATGATTTAACTGTCTTTGTAACTTTTAAGGAATAATTCATCACTGAAATATAAATATTGTTTCAAAACAACAGTTACTTAATAATGTCTTTTTTTAATTCCACTAAAGTTATTAATTTCAATAGCGTCTTCCTTTTATGTCATTAAAAGTTAATGCTATATAAGCCTTTTTAACCCATTACACACATTGCGAAATTTTCTCGATGTAAGAAATTCTTTTGAAGAACACTGAGCATTAAATAAATAATTTTTTAAATATTTGTGATTTTTTTTTTTTTTTACTATCTCGGGAAATAAATTGTGTAATTATTTTTTTTTATATTAGATAGAAATTAATTTAAGAAAAAAGTATAAAAAACAAATAAATATCAGTTTTTTTATTAAACACATTTTAGATTAAAAAAAATAGTACTGTATTTTCAAAGAAATAATTTTTTGTTACATTGTTCCTCATTGAAATGAAAGCAAATATTTACTTGTGTTTGATGGTATTAGACGCCTTTTGTTCTCAAGGAATATTGAAATCAGATAATTGCCTCTTAAGAGAATGATTCCTTTTACTGGTCGTAAAATTGACTAGAGATGTCATGTTGAAAATTATTTTTTCAAACCATATTATATGAATATGTATCTCACGAAATTTTCTCTGAAAAGGATACTATTTAATTCTAGATAAGTTTATAATAAGTATTAAAAACATTCTTCTTTCATCAGAATTTTCAAGTCAATCAAAAAAATAAAAAAGGAGTTTATTATATTATTTTACTACGTCCTCTTCACACTTATGTTAAGCTAGATTTATATAAGCTTAAATATAAGATAAACAAGCTTTAAGATAAGATATGTATTATCAAAACCATCATGTTTTTAATACATCAGTAATAACTTTTTCAATTAAGTGTGTGTGTTTCAGATTTTATTGTTTGATCGTTAACATCGAGTTTCATCATCGATATAATGAATTTGCGAGAGGTTTTCATCTCTCTCTTGGACAGCTAGATATGAAGGAGATAGGGAAGAAACACTAGCCGTGATCCAATCAATCCATTTGATCACACAAACTAACGACACAAATTCAATTAAGAACAGAATGTCTTGGTGCTAACCGTGAAAGTGGAACAACGACGAAATACACGAATGATTAGGAGACTATCAAGCTCGATCCTTACTTTATATATGATCTAATATATTATCCAATTTAATCTAATATTAATTTAACCTCAGAGATCAAAGTCACTTTTAAATCTTTCCTATAATAAGCATAATTCAATAATGATACCCGTCAGTAACAATGTCAACTGACTTCTAGTTTACATCCACTCCTGTTCTCTATCTAGCTAAAAAACCTCGACTAAATAGTAAGCTTAATTTACATATCACGGTTACTTCTTCAGAAGGGTTGACTGTGAATAACGCGAATTGATAGCCCAAAGATTTCCCAAGTGGTTTGGAGAAAGGTACGCGAATCGATCCGTCATAAATTCATATACTATATTTTCTAGAATTTATTAAATATATTGCAGTTTAATTAATAGAGAATCATTATTCATCACTCTTAGAAAGATTGCGAAAGATGTTAAGATAAACAAGAATTCTTTATGCCTTGAAACTAGTAATAACATTTCATAAGAATCAAAATTGTAGAAATTAGTTCGCTGGATTACAATAGATTTCTGACTATCAATGATTTTCTTCAGGCCAAAAAAAAAAAAAAAAAATTGCGATTTTAAGGGGAAAGATTTGTTGGAAAAACTTGTAAATTGAGAAAAAAATAAAACGCAAAGATAATAATAAAAAAACCCTGTAAACATAACATAAAATTTCGCATATATTTAACAACTAAACACAAACTAATTCCAAATTCTAA
>BMAV01027380.1:135551-178141 GCA_019973955.1 Trichonephila inaurata madagascariensis | reverse complement strand
CTACGAAGCACTGCTGTATAACACCGGTTACATGTTCATGTCCAATATCACTCGACTACTGCGGCTACATTAACCAGATCATATCAAAGAAAAAGACAGATGAAGAATTTTATAGACTTATTTGGGGTTTTCTAGGGAACATTTTAAGAAAAATAGATTTATACTAATTGTATCTGCTTATATGTAGAATAAAAAATGTCTACGAAACTTAGACGTGTATACAGTTATCTCCCACTACATGTTTTATTAAGGAAAGGGGTTTACCAGTAAAAAGTATTAATTTCGTTTATCACCAAGATGAAGTTTCTTATTACATTTCTAGAGCAAGAAAAAACAACTTGTACAAAGGAACACCAATATTTTGTTGTAGCCAACTAATTCCTAGATTTAAGTTCTCATAATAAATATTTAACTTTTAGAAAAGTATTTGCAAATCAAAGGCAGCTTAATTTATTGGAAAAGCTTGAGAATGATATATCTGCGTCATTCTGACCTTTCATATTTAGAAATACATGAGATCCCTCACTATCAAAAGGAGGCTCACTAAATATCAAAAGACATAACTGTAAGAAATGATGTAAAACTGAACTGCCTTTAAAATCCTTAACTTGTTAAAAATATCTTATTTAATTGTATTTCTTTCAAACAGAAAAACTAGCTGATAAAATATTGTCCCTATAGACGTACGTATGTGAGTGACTTAAATTAATAAAAATTATTTTTTATTTCTCTGATAAATTTCAGTGTTTTGTTAAAATAAATAACTGGTGTCTAAATATGATTAATATTCATTGTACTTTTCTTGAATGCTTCATTATTCTCAAATCAAAAATCTGTGTGTGTAACGTGTACTATAGATATAAGACATATAATATAAACTGGTTATTATTCCTGGGAAAGCTTAAAATATGTTTCTGTAGGAGATAATAATGCGGAATTATTAATCATTCAAAATAACATGTTTGAAGAACATAATTGTTTAAGTATAATATACTATTTTTGACATTTCTACTTAAGGTATTCGACTACGTTCGGAACCGTGATTTTGCAAACGCGTATAAATGGATAATATTTATGATATTTAGTGTCACTTAGATTAGAAAAAATGGATATAAAATTGATTTAAGAACAGTATTACAATAAAAAATTATTTAAGTACAATATTTTGACAAAAAATGACCATAGAATGACCCCTTTTCAAAATATTCTCCTTTTCTGGAAAATGCTTCTATTATAATAATATTTTGCCTGACTATAGCTCAGACCTCTGTACAGAGGCTCAATTAGAAGTTTTGAAATATGTAACTTAGAATTGGGGTTTATCCGTGTTTTACGACACAACAGACGGGAGAAATTTTAAGAAAAAAACGCCGATAATTATTTCAATGGGTTATAACTCTGAAAATAAAGTGAATTTTTCAAAAATCATAGTTGAGCTTCTGTACAGAAGCTATATACAGGCAAAATATTATTATAATAGAAGCATTTTTCACATAAAGATAACATTTTGAAAAAATTTATTCTATGTTAATTTTTAGCTGAAATAGTGTATTTAAATAAACAATTTTTTGTCAAAATGTCCTTAAAACAATTTTATACATGTATTCTAATCTAAGTGACACTAAATATGAAAGTTATTCATTTATGTGCCTTTTTAAAATCACGGTTCCGAACGTAGTCGGATACCTTAAGTTCTCATGAACGAACGTTTTTTTAATATAGGATATAGTACAAAAAATTGACTTACGAGAAGGCGGTTTTGAAATAAATCTTTTCTCCATAACCGAGCTACTAATAGAACCCCGATCAATAAGAGTGCCATTAAATCTACCACAATTGCTTCACCGGGAGTTATTACTGAAGTAGAAAGCCCATTGATTTGGAAGTAACGTATCTGGAAGCAAATATTTGCCATCTGTTGTGTAGAGAGGACTTCAAGAGCAACCAATTGCACTTTTTTGTTTTCCTATTGAGTTCTCAAACTAAACAACTCCGGAACTAATTAGCACAAAAAATTATAGTTGCCAAATCAGAGGAATACTTAGATAGGAGGAATAGTTTAAATACATATATTATAAGTTTACTCTTCTCGTAGGTTTGTGTATCTACAGACATTTCGTTTCCTAAGTTATAAATATAATTTCGGCAGACTTTTTTTTCTTACACAGAACTTTTAAAAAACCCTAATAACTTATTTTGCAAAATTTTGAAAGTATTCCTCAAGAAAGAGTTTCAAATATCTGTGGGGCATTGAAGGGAGATTTCGAGAGTTAAATGAATTAAATATGTTGAATGAAATACAAAAATACCATGAATGAAAATGAAACGACGATGAATAAAATACAAAAGACGACGACTAAAATAAAAAAAAGACGACGACTAAAATACATAAAGACGACGAATAAAATACAAAAAGACGACGAATGAAATCTAAAAAAACAATGAATGAGATCTAAAAAGACAATGAATGATATCTAAAAAGACAATGAATGAAATCTAAAAAGACAATGAATGAAATCTAAAAAGACAAGGAATTACAAAATAATTTTTTGAAAACGTAAATAAATGAGGTATGTTACACGGCTAATGAGTGCAATATATCCTTCTGTATGACAGATATCAATATGAGTAGCATTTATTGTAATACCTATGCACAGTATAGGGTGGACATAAGAAAAAAAAATTATTTAAATTTTAAAAATATTTAAAGCACTCTATATAAACGTCCTAAATTTCTCGTTAACATATAAACTTCTAATAAAACTTTTCCATACAGCGTGTTTTACCTTACACTAAAAATACATTGAAATACGATTAACGCGAAGAAGTTTAAGATGAAATATCTTAACACGAAATACAACGATCCCTGATAAACCACTATGTATTTTCATGCATTTTTTTCTATAAATACGAAACAAACATCCCTTAACACGAAAAAATTTCTTTTCTAAGAATGAACAAAATACAGAAAATACCAGACATATAATGAAATGT
Source organism: Trichonephila inaurata madagascariensis (assembly GCA_019973955.1). Lineage (NCBI taxonomy): Eukaryota > Metazoa > Arthropoda > Arachnida > Araneae > Nephilidae > Trichonephila > Trichonephila inaurata. Next base: position 175,147 of record BMAV01027380.1, on the reverse strand, counting down.
TTCTGTATTATTGGACTGCCCAACTGTATCATCGGAAGGATTCGTTGCAGTAGATAATGATAACGTGTGTACAGCCCCAATTATGGCAGGCAAAGATATTTGGGAGTTTGTTTAAATCTCAAGAAATACCATTGATGCTGATTTAGGTGACGAAAATGAAAGGAATAATGCAGCTCCTGTTCCCACGTTATCCAAAGTGAGGAGCATTATGAAAGTATGAGCAGTTATTTAGACGGCGCATTCCAGTGGTGGAAATGAATAAAAAAGTGACATCCAATAGTTCGTTAATAGTTTGATGCCAGAAAAAAGATAACACACAGAAAATATCAGATTATTTTTCCAAAAACTTAATACATGCTTCGTTTTTCAAAAAAACTTGGAAAATTTTGTATTAAATTTTATTAAATTCTTGCGAATGTTTTTGTTTTATTGTTTTTTTATAGCCATACACATATACATCTCCTATATATATATATGTATAAAAATAAATACACTCTAATAAACTTAACTTTGTTGAAAAAAGTGGGTTTTTTTTGCAATATTCTGTCTCACGAAAAAATATTTCAATTCCCTCAATTTCGTGTTAAACGATTTTCACTGTATTTAAAAAGCTCTTAAAATTACTTGATATAATAAAATGAAGTCCAAGAAACCCAGATAACGATCGAAGACATTAATTTATTGCTTTTTCTGTCGAGTCTGCAAAATCTCTGTATTACCACTAATGGGTTTTTTTTCTTTGAGATATACCAAATCGGTTCTGATTTTATGGGGATCACACACAAGAGTAATTTTGTAGGAACATCCAGGAAGCAATGGCCCAAAGCGGTACGATCGATCAGAAATTATTAGGATTTCAACTTTCTTCAAGGGACCTTGAGCAATAATTTTAATTTATCAAAGTGTTTATTGAATCGAATCAGGGGGGAATATGAATTTACAGAAATTGAAATGTTATCCAAATAATGTTTTGAATCTTTTTTCCTCAATTTTCTGAATACTACGTTTAGTGATAAACTTTATTTGATGGACTTCTTATTACGAATTAAAAAATATATATTTTTAAATATAAATTTAATTTCATATATTTGAGGTCTTGAAACAAAACATACTAGATATGCTTTTACCAAAAATTTTGAAAATTTGAAACAAGTTAACAGTTATAAGACAAAAAATGAACTTTGTTTTCAAAAAGAAATCTTATAATAAATTTACCATGCGACTGTATAGAACTACGTTGCGGATATTTATGTATCGGTTATAATGCTGTACATATCACACACAAAAAATTCTTTGCATAAGCTTTTAATAAGAATAATAAAATAAAGAAAGTCAAACTAAGAACATGGAGAAAATTGAATAAAATATAAGAAAAGATAAATATATCATTTGGCATTAAATAGGATATGTTATCCGATTACGTTCGGAACCAGGATTTTCTATCTCAATAGTGTTTAAATTATTAATTTCTTTTGATATTTAGTTTCTCTTGAATTAAGAGATGTACATATGAAACTGTTTTAAAGGCCTTATCACAGATGCATGCCTAGGAACAACTCCAGTCACTTTTGAACAACTGTTTCAAACAGTTTTAAGAGTGAAGAGTTGCCGTAAGCAAAACGATACACTATGCCGTCAGCCACGCCCTCACTTAACATTGAAAAACTACTCTTTGATTTTTCTGCTTCGGAAAACGGACATCCAATATTATTTCTTTTACTCCGCTCGCACTTTTGTTCACAGTCGTAAACAGAAATGGGGCATCATTCTCTCCGCTAAAAATGTTTCATGCCAGTAAAATATTATATACCATTTCTTATGCATTTGATGAACCCGAGGTTGTCATCATGTTTATGACGTAGGGAGCGGAAGAACCACATTGGTTGGAATTTCAAGGATTTATTTCAGCTCTATAGGAAAAAAGTTGTTCGAAGCAACTTTGGCAACTGGGCAAAAGTCACACCAAAATGTTACTTGAAAGAAAAATTGCTCCTGATAGGTATCTGTGAAATATAAGGCCTTAAGAATATTATTACAACTAAAACTTATTACAAAGCAATTTTTTTAGCAGAAAAATGAAGAAAACGTGACAAGTTTTCAAAACATTCTCCTTTTATAAAAAATAATTTTACAACAATATTTTTCCTGTATATAGGTAAGATTTCTGTACAGAATATGAATAAAGATTTTTATAATATAAAAATTTTAAAAAAGTCGATTTATTCACATTTTTAATAAATAAGCAAAGAAATCCTATTTAAAAAAAAAACGCCGGTTTTTATTTCAATTACTAAAAACTCTCAAAACATTGCGATTTTTTCACAAATCCTAGTTCAGGATCTGTAGAGAAGTTTCAGTTTAATATAGGCATTATTATAGAAGAATGTTCCAAAAAAGGAAATGGAAATATTCTTTTTTCATTACTTTCCGAAAAAATTACATTTAAATAATTTTTGTTGTAGTATTCTTAAAAAAAATTATATGTGTATTTTAACTCAAGCGTCATTAAGTATCAAAAGAAATTAAACAATTTTGCAAAATCAAGGTTCTAAGCGCAGTCGGATACTTAAAGAAACCAAGACATCACGCACATTGCAAAAATCGATTTTTTAAATTAAGTATTAAAAACATAGTGCATATTTTTCTGTATATAAAAATGTATATCACTTATATGTTCGTTGATAAAATAACCTAAAATACGAAAAAAGTAATTGATAAAAGGAACTAATTTGATAACGGGGGTAATGGCGCCAAGTGATCCTTATCACGCCAAGCAGCGATTCTTGTTGCGGGAATGAAATCCAATATGGTGGCCTAGTGATAATTTAATGATACACAATAATTCAAAAGAATTGTTTTGAAATACAGTGAAATGTATTTCAAATAAAGGATATAGGAAGAGATTGAGAATAAATTAGATCAATCAATAAATAATGAATAATAATATTATGTAATAAAAAGTAACATGTACTAATATTAGTATTATAAGCAGTATAAAATAATCTTATAATATTATTTTATCATAATTATATATACTATTCATATAGTTCAATTTTATAACGTTTATTAGAAATAATAATCATATAATATAATTAAACATTAATTATTAAAAAGAATAGTCGTCGAATTGTAAAAAAATAAAAATAATGCATAAGAGAACTCGTAATACATAAATAAATAACATAAGAATAGCTATAAATAAACAACAGAAATAGTTATAAATAAATAAGATAATTATAAATAATAATAATTATTAATAAATGCTAAAAGAAACAATTGTAAATAACGAATATTATATGATTATTACACAGAGTAATAATTACATTTTTTTTCATTATGAATAAAATAATTACATAATGTATGCTAAAATTAATTTCGAATATCAGTTACAAAGTAGTCAAATGTGGCAATATGAAACTTGCACTGAAAGTTCCTTCAACGAATTTCATCGAACAAAGAACGTAAAAAAATATATTTTTAAAACGAAAATAAATGATTTATAACTATAATTAAAAGCACAACACTTATTCTTTTAAAAAAAAATATTCTAGTACTCACTCATTTTAGAAATATCCATATTCGAAAAGAGCCCAGAACTATACAGAAGACGCAAACAATAGAAAAATTACACTGAAAATGATTAAATTTTTAAAGAAGTCGTCTGAAATTAAAGGGTTACAGCGGAAAAAAGAATAATGGTAACGACATCGACAGACGATAAAAATATTAAGGTAACCATATTGTAATATTATCGCTCATCTTGGCGAACATAAACAACCGCTTGGCGCTACTATCCCCGATATCATATTAACACCAGAACTAGTTTTACTTGAGAAAAAAGATTCGAGATTACAAAACTTTAAATGTTTACGTTTTTTTCAGAGAAATTATTCAATAATTTTAACCAAAAACTATCTGAGTGTATTTTGTTCTTTCATTATGAGGTATATAAAAAAAGGCAAGAAAATATATTAGTCAATAGTATGATGTGTCAAAATATTGCTACTTTTGGTTTCACTTTTTCTCCAAAGAATATTTTTTTTTTATTTCAGTTACACTTAAAAAAAATGCACTACATGATTCCAAATTTTGTATACTTCTATACAGGATATCTATGCATATAGTGAACCTACATTTTTTAGTTTAAGTAGTACACAGTTTTTAAAAAATAGTTTTATGTATGAAAAAGGTTAAAAAAATAAAGATTTTCGAAATTAGAAAGTTTCAAAATTTGTTTTAGGAAACTATCTTAATATTTTACTAAAAAAAATAGGTTCCCTATTTTTTGTATTCTTTTATCTATGCGCAAAAATTATTTTACATATTTAAGTGATGCTTTTTTAAAAAAAATTGTACCTAAACATAAGCATGTATTATGAAATCTCAAAAATTATGTCCAACTTAAATTAAACAAAGAAAAAAAAACTTTTGAACTATTTTTTTTATAAAATATTTTTATTAAGATCATAAAAATTTAAGCTCTATTGGAGATTTTTAAAGATATCCCGTAAACAAAGAGTCTTAATTTTGGCTTTTTATTATTTACAACATGTCCTGGAACCCTTAAAAATATTATTAAAAATATGATTCAATAAGTATTAAAAAAAAAAAAAAATTCAATGTTTTACTGAGCTATTTTAAAAAACCTAAGTATAATAAATCACTGTTTCTTTTCTTAAAAAAAAAAATTATTTCTCTTTAAACATTCCTTCGCCATTTCCGTTGACCGAAGAAACTTCTTTTCAACAATACCACGTAATCTTCCTATTCGAAGAGTATTCGAAAGGTAAGTGTGTTGTTTTAAAATCCTTTCATCTCGAAGTTATTGAGTATAGCCTCAGGAAAAAGTAAAAAGATGTTGTTTTAATATGTCTAGGGGGTTTTGAAAAAATATAATTCCAATCTTTGCAAATATTATCCTTTTTTATATCATATCCTGTCTACATTTTACGAAACCGCATTTTATTAAACTATTGGACTGTAAATTACACATAAGAATGGACTCTTTATACTATGGCACTGATTTTAATTACGTTGGAGTAGGGATATGTAACAGGCAGTTTTTGCTGTTATTAAAATATTTTAGAAGATGAGATTGTAATATTTTTATTTGTAACTGTATCAAAATACTTTTAAGCACTTTTTATTTTATTACAATATAAAATGATCTGACTATATTATTAATATTCAGAAATATGTCAACTTTTCACCTTAAAATATAAAAAAATAGTAAAAGAATGTAATTAATGATATATTTTATTAGAAGGTTTTACGAAATATATTAAATTTGTCTTTTTGCACAACAGAATTAAAAAAGCTGATTAAAAGTATGATTCTTAAAAAAAAAATTATTCTAAAATGTCCCTACCATACCGGTCAGTAGAACGTTGGATAGGAAAGTTTCAGCAAAGACGTGTGCCAACCAGTGATGAACAACGTTTGGGACGATCGGTCAGTGTGCTGACCGACATGGCACGTGCCGTCATCGAGCAGCTCATGGGGTTTTAGGTCCAGGGGCATGGGGCCCAGGGGCAGCTCATGGGGTTTTAGGCCCAGGTTTGTAATGTCAACTTTATGTGAACTGAGTTGCCATTCTTTTGCACCGTGAAGGACATATTGCCCTGTATATATATACTATCGTAATAAATCAGTGTGTTACGATATTTCAGTGCTATCCATCGTCCACACATGTAGTTCACACCTTGAACTTTCATCTATATATGTCACATTTTCCAACCAGGCTGGTATCTTCAAGAAAAAAAAATAGTTGACATGACTTTTGCCCCAACCGTCGTATTTTGTTTTATTTCTTTTCAGTAAATTGAAATTTTTTCTAAATCTTTTATTTTCGATATGCTCGAACCTCCCTACGTAGGGTTGTCACGCCCCCCTAGGGGTCGCACCCCACAGTTTGAGAAACGCTGGGTTATAAATTAACAGAGGAAATTATACTGAAGGAATAGTTTAGCCATAGTTATTATACTCTTATGTACATACAAATGGTGTTATGTCGTTAAAATTATCAGTAATTACGATAATTATGCGGCATAAGGAACGGAGTCAAATATTTATACGAATTAACTGCTTACATATAGTGACTACTGCAGTTTTAATATTCCAATCACCAAAACGTGTAACAAAATAATTGTTAGCCAAAAAAACCCGTTTATCTGTTACATATTTGTATCGCTTTGTGCGTAATACTATACGTCGCTGAGCGATAAATGAAACTAAGCCACCATGACGTGGAAATTAGAAGAGTTAGGAACCATCTCGGGTATCATTCTTGTCATTTGAACGCATTCCAAAATTAGAAGAGAGATCCGTGTACTATAATTCTCTTTCTAAAGAGAGAGAAAGAGAGAGAGAGTCGGCTTTAATTCAAAACCTATTGAATAAACCTCCATGTGATTGACTACGTTTAAAACCGTGATTTTGAAAAAGTGTAAAAGGAAATATTTTTGATATTTAATGTAATTTGAATTAGAATATACAGATAAAATGGTTTTAAGAATATTATTACAATTAAAAGTTTTTAAAATACAGTGTTTCTAGCAAAAAAAAAATGAAAAAAATGTGACATGTTTTCACAACGTTTGCTCTTTTTATAAAAAATAATTTTACAGTAACAATGTGTTGGTGGTATGTAGCTAAGACTTCTGTACAGAGTGTAGATTAGGATTTCTGAAGTATAAAATTTATAAGTGCGTTTATTCATATTTTAATACGTCAGAGTAGAGAAATCTTAACAAAACACACGGGTTAATTCAATTGATAGAAATTTTAAAAATAATGAATAATGAACGAATTTTTCAAAATGAAAAATGAATTTCCGAAATAATGAATCTTTCGAAAATTTTAATTCAATACCAGTATAGAAGTCCTAACTATATGCATCGAAAATATTAGTACATAACCAATTTTTGTAAAAAGAGAATGTTTTGAAAATATGCCATTTTTTCTTTCATTTTTTGTGAAAAAAAACTTACATTTAAATAAGACTTCTTGTAAAAAAAATTCTTAAAACTTTTCATATATGTACAACACATTCAACTGACACTAAATATTAAAAAGCTATTCATTTATACGTTTTTTCAAACGTAGTCAGCTTAACCCTTTATCGACCGCATTATGATTTACTGCAATTTTTTTTCATAAAATATTTTTTTTTTAATCTTTTTATTGAAAATTAAGGGATATAGATAAACAAAATACTCAACTTTGGGAAATTTAATTAGCTAGAGTTAATTAATTAATTAAAGATATTCGACTGTAAAATTAATTATACACACTGTTCACTTAAATTAAATAGCCAAATCGTTTTCTAAGGTCTTCATTTACATACAAAAAAAAAATAAGACACTTTTTGACATTAACTATTTCTTTTTTGGAACGAAAATGAATATCTTCGCAATCCGCTGAAAACGCCGTCAGCTGAAAACGCAATTTATGCTATAAAACTATTCGCTTTCCCTGCTAAAATACTCATAATAGAACCCGTGCTACCCTAGATCTTTGAAGAAGGGATTTAAAAGAATATTCCTGCAAAGTATCGTCAGAGTATTTGTTAAAATGGTTATTCTATGTAGTTTTAAAGTGAGTGGTATTTATAAGTACCGTCGGTCGATAAAGGGTTAAAGGAGACCAGAAATATATAGATTATTACACATACAACATTTTGATTTTTGATTTTTACAGATATGAAAATAATTATAAATGAATTTCATTCAATTAACTTCAGTAGATACAAATTTTTTCATATAATCCAAAAAGCCCTCATATAACCTTTTAAAATTAGTGAAAAAAATTTTATATTTCACGAAATAAAATATATTTTTCGTGATGCTGTAATAAATTTTCGACGCAGTTAAGTTAAGCTGCAACAGATGGTGCCAGGATATTTTGAAAAATAAAGTTATCTTGACTATGAATACTTTAGAACTACAAAATACATGTAAATTACAGTTCCACAATTTCAGCAATGAGTATGAACAGTTATGTAATTTGTACAATGGGGGTATGTCCACCTTTAGTCGGATAGTGGGTACCCCCCCCCTCTCCATCTCTCTCTAGTTTGCTTAAAACATTTTTGTAAAGGTAGTTCCTATGCATTCATAAGCTTAACTTTAAAGTTAATTAAAAATTTTCAAACTTCTATTGTATACAGCTGCAATTTTAATGACTCTGATGCCTTAGTTATTTTAAAAAATGAACAGTAAAGAAATGTATTTATCGATTTCGGATAAGGACCTTATTTTTGAGCTTTTTTAAAAAACAAGTTGTGTTCGGTTTGCCCCCAATTAACAAAGTTTTGAACAGAAGACATTAAGAGAAGGGCAGACTCAAGAGAACGTAAAAGTTTTAAATCAATTTAATTCTGCTTCGCGAGCTCATTGTCAATTCATGCTTTTCACGAAATTTCATTATTTCGACCAGAATAAAAGCAGTCTCAGCATTTTCTATTTTTCAATTAGATTTTCCCCGAAAAACGATGAAAGCATCTTTGTCCAAATTATTGGAAAAGGCCTCCGTAGGACTTCTTTGTCGTTTGTGAATGGAAATGGAGGAAATAAAAATCTCTTAACTGAACTTTTAGTTGGCCAAAGATTCAGCAAATTATTTTCTGTTCGTATTAATGGATAATGCGAAAGATTTTAGCACAAACCTATAAATAATTTAATCCTCTTAAGGTAATTTATTTTTAGTTGTCTTTCTAAGGTTTCGTTGTTATAGTTTTTTTAACATTTGGTGCAATTATATCGAATTTTAAAGATATATTCCTGCAAACAAAAATGTGGCGCATTTGATGAAATGACTTCTATATACCATATCTATCCACTGAATTTTTTGAAAACTTTAAAAATAAAATACTATGCATTGAACTAAGTTCTAGAATAACGATCACCAGCCAGCGGTCCGTAAAAAAAAATTTGATGGTCCACAGAATGAGTGAATATTGATGTCGCCCTACTTATATACTCGAGGGCTTTTGGCGACGGACTCGCAATTTTGAACTATGGTCAAGATACGAGGACCACACATGAGCCGGCATCCCCCTCTCCCCTAGCTTCTACACCACACCATCGGATGGAAGATTTGAACCTCGGCAGCTTTAACGTGCAACGGCCCGGAAATCGTTGAGGCTTCAGCGGTACCAGGCTCTAATTGATGACACCCCAACCACGAGACCGTTATCTTGACCACTAGGCTACCGCGGCCACTTGATAATTCGCAAAAAAATAAGAACATTTTATTTATATTTCTATGGAAAAATTCAATTTCAAAAAGAAGAATAACAGAACATATTATGGAGTATTGATACATTTTTCGAAATACCTTCCGATTTCAGAAATTTTTTAGCTACTTCTCCAAATGTATCTAGAGACATTTGTACGTGAGAATTGGCAGCCATGATAAATTGGTACCATTACACTTTATTTTGCTGAAGTTGCTTTGAAAAAATTTACTGGTTTATTCCTGCTCTTCAGTAATATAAAGAGATAAATGCAGAGATGTAAATATATGAAAATTTATTTATAGTAGTCAGCCGTATAGTGACCAATCATATTCGTAGGTTGCCAAATTTATTTTTATTTCATTATCCATGATATTCTAAAGATTGGTGACCGATCCTCTAGAAAGTATGAAAGCAATCTAACAAGCCATGTAAGTTATTTTCTCTGCAATAATTCTCTCCTTATGGGAAAACTTAATTTTACAGGCACAGGTCGATTCCCAGCGTGAACTACAAAAATAAGATTATAGCAACCACAGAAGATGTAGCCAGGCTATCAGATTGGCGATATATTTGTTGAAAATTGTGAAATCACCAAGGAAACATTGAAAAGGCTCCCAATTTGACCCTTCTAGAAATTTCCATGAAGTAATATTAAAGACCTGTGGAGCAAAGAGGTCAGTTAAGTTAAGTGATTTCAGTCCCCAGTGAAGATAATTATTCCCTCACTCACACACTGTAGTGAGTGAGAGAACAAGCTTTACATCGTAAGCTTAAGCAGTTCCACTAGTTTTGACACAAACGGATAAAGCAATCAACGAAGCCATATTGTCACTATCAGAACTTGCATGTGTGTTCCTTGACTGTTTTATCTGTTTTAGTCCAAGCTAGTGTAACTGCTTAAGTAAACGATGTAAAGCTTGTTTATAGCGAGTGAGCAAATATTAACGACGCACTATATAGCTAACCGAGGGTTTTGGTGATAGGCCTCGTAATTTTGAACCATGGTTAAGGGACGAGTACGACACCTGAGCTAGCCCTTGTCCCCTAACAGCCACTTCACATCAATGGGAGGACGTTTGAGTTTCTATAAAAAAAACTTTCAACGGCGTCCTCCGCACGGTGAGTCTTCACCGGTACCATGGCGGCAACGAGTCTGTTGCCCTCTAGGCTATCACACCTAAAGCTTATTTAATACGAGTGTGTTTTGCACGTTTGTAAATAATTTGTTATAGTATGTCTATTTTTAAATATATGTCTAATTGCTATCGTATAGTCATATGTTTGTTCTTGCCCATTAATAAATCCGTTGTTATTCAAATATTTGGCGTAGTCGTCTGATTTTCCTTCATGCAGATTTGCAACTGTGCGGGTGATTTGAAATGGTTATCCAATTGAAGAATTTGTTAAAAATATTTTTGATCGCAATTGATCCAAACTCATTCCTAGCATGAAACATCACTGCGATGAGTATATTTTAGAAAGAAGCGATCACGCTTCCTACTATACAACTTCAGTAATTTTCTTTTCTTATTACGATAAATGAACTTATTTCTACTCAGTTTCGTTTCATTTGCGTAAATCATTTTTACGTATTCTTTAACTAATCTCTGTGTTCGTAATAACTTCCCAGGTAATCTAAATTCCATTCTGCTTGTTATTTTGCATCTACTTATAGAAATAATTTTTATTGTTAACTTGTTAACATCAGTGCAGGCTCAGCAGCAAATATAATATTTAATTCTGCATTATTGTCACAGAAGAGGCAAAAGAAAAGGATTCATTTGTGTAAATCATTTTTACGTATTCTTTAAGATATCCGACTACGTTCGGAACCGTGATTTTAAAAAAGAACATAAATGGATAATTTTCATGATATTTAGTGTCACTTAGATTAGAATACATGTATAAAAATATTTTATAGACATTTTGAAAAAAAAGCAAATTATTTAAATACACTATTTCGGCAAAAAATTAACTTAAAATAACCTTTTTTCAAAATGTTCTCCTTTTGTGAAAGAAGCTTCTATTATAATAATATTTTGCCTGTATATAGCTCAGACCTCTGTACAGAGGTTCAAATACCATTTTTTGAAAAATGCACATTATTTTCAGAGTTACAACCCAATGTAATAATTATCGGAGTTTTTTTCTTAAAATTTATCTCCTCTGTTGTCGTAAAACATGGATATAAACCCACTTCTAAGTTATATATTTCAAACATTCTAGTTGAGCCTCTGTACAGAGGTCTGAGCTATATACAGGCAAAATACTATTATATAATAAAAGCAATTTTCACAAAAGGAGAATATTTTGAAAATGGGTCATTCTATCTTCATTTTTGTCAAAATATTGTACTTAATAATTTTTTTATTGAATTACTATTCTTAAAACATTTTTAAATACATTTTCGAATCTAATGGCACTAAATATCATATATATTATCCATTAATATATGCTTTTGCAAAATCACGGTTGCGAACGTAGTCGGATACCTTAACTAATCTGTGTTCGTAATAACTTCCCGAGTAATCTAAATTCCATTCTGCTTATTATTTTGCAGCTACTTATAAAAATAAATTTTATTCTTAACTTATTAACATCAGTGCCGACCCAGCAGAAAGTATAATATTTGATTATGCATTATTGTCACAGAGGACACAAAAGAAAAAGGCAACGATAATTTTCTCTAACATAATGATGTTAATAACTGCATAATATTAATAACCGATGCAGGATATGATTTTTACAGCGGCAATTAAACGTGATTTATTCTTCTTTGTTTTTAACGATCTTTTACAGGTAATTTGGGGATGAATCAGGGATACAAAGTGAAGATTTATTACTTTAATTCCAATAAATCATTTCTTACCGATGGTTTTATAACAATGCTTTATTAGTTGTGCGTGAAGCAATAATTCACTAAAATTTTTGCAACATTATAGCATTAAACATTTTAACTTTTTGCATTATTAACTTTTTATCTACTGCAGTTTTTTTCATGCAACATTTTTTTTTTTGAATCACTACATTGAAAATTATATACATAAACAAAATACTCAATTTTGGGACATTTAATCTGTTAGAGGTCATTAATTAGTTAAAGATACTAAACGGTAAAATTAATTATATACACTGTTCACTTAAAATAAATAGTTAGATCGTTTTCTAAGAACTTCATTATCATACAAAAAACATAAGACACTTAAATTTTGACATTAACTATTTCTTCGGGACAAAAATGATAATCTTTGCAATCCACTGAAAACGAAATATCTGCTATAAAACTATTCGCCTTCCCCGCTAAAATACTCATCATAGAACCCGTGCTGCTATATATCTTAGAAGAGTGGATTTATAAGAATATTCCTGCTAAGTATCGTCTGAGTATTCGTAAAAATGGTTATTCTATGCAATTTTAAAATGAGTGGTACTTTAAAGTAAGTACCGACGGTAGATAAAGGGTTAAACATTGTGCATCCTGGAAATGCATGATTTATATGTTAAAAAATTCTTCAATTTCGAGGATTTTCACAGGTTAATTAAGAGTTTAATGTAAAAACATTTAAAACTTTGACTGCCAAATTTTTTTAAAAAATGTGTCGTATTTATAAGTTTCTCTCGATATAGAATCAAAAATATGTAAAATTTATTTAATTACTTTTCGTATTTTTATATGATTATTTAAAACCTATACTTTCGAAAATGTTCAATATTTAGACATTAAGAAGTAATTAACGGACAGTTTAAAATCTTCATATTTTTGCTGAATGAAATAGTTATTATTTTACGAGCTTTCCGTGAGTGATGAAATTTTTAAACAAAGGAAATTAATAAAAAAACCGGTTTAACAATTATCGGATATTTGCATAGATTTCATTTTACTTCGTTTTATTTTGCATTAAATTAATAAGTTCTGAAGGAAATTTATTAAATTTCATAATTTCTTAAAGGAAAGAACATTTTATTTTCAAATATACAATTGTACGATGAAGTTAAAATTTAAAAAAAAACATTTTTCGAAAAAAATTGAAGCAGCTTATACTACTGCATGCTCGTTATCCTTAAATACTAATTAATTTACGAGAAAATATTTACAAATAAGAAAATGAATCAACATGAATTTAATATTTGGCGAAATCAAATTTTATTCTAACATTCTTGAAAAAGTGTGATAAAAAATAAAACATTTTTTTTTTTTTGTATAAATTATTTAATTTAAATCGTATGAGGAAAAATTTGATTTTTCTTAGAATGGTAGGTAACGCACGTAAATGGTAAAAGATAAAAACGTTTGATCTTTAATAATGAAATTTAAAAAAAATATATTAGTATTTCTCTGAGAAACTTTAATGTATATATTTCTGTATTTCCTAACATTTAAAATTACTTGATGTGCAATAGAATATTATTATTTAAAATTAAGATAGAGCAACAAAATCGAATTTTATTTCGTTGCAGCAGACATAAAAGAAATTTAATTTAACTGCTAAAAACCACCAAAATAAAAACAACATACGAAGTGCTTTAACTTCAATTTAATATCCTCCAAACTACTTTTAACTTCTACGAAAAACATGCTGCATAAAAAGCATTTTTCATCAAAGAATTTAAAGTTTTAAAACAAAAGCATAACATTTTCTATCACTTAACATGATTAAATTTTGGAAGGCAAATATAATAACATTTTCTGAAGAATTTTACGCAAAAAAATATTCGTAGATAGCGGTTGGTTTTTCTTTACTTTCTGCATTCCAATTTAAACGCTTTCACTTTAATTTTCTTGTAAAGAATTTAATACGCAAACTTTTATTTTATTTACTACATTGCGTAAGCAGTGAAACAAATCGCGAAAAAACAAATAAAAAAATTTCATTTATTCATGTCTATATAAGAATTAGGTTTTTTAATTTAGTGCCGAATGTTGTTTTTTTTAAGTAGAAAATGCCCAGAGAGTTAATTTATAATCATATTTTAGTGCAAAACGTCTTAATGTAATATATTTTCCATTCGGAAATTAAGAGTGTTGCATGTCTTGAAAATGAAGATTTCCTTGTAATTTATTTTTACATTTATAGCAGTTGCAATTCATGAATTTTCTTTTATTTAATCTCAAGACAATTTAGAAAGAAACTTCCTCAGCACTAAGATAGATTTCTATAAATAAAATTATGAATCGGTCACTATTTCTTAAAAACCTTTTGTCCAAAAAAAAAGTACAGAACACTAACTGGAAAAACGCTTTTTTATTAAAAAATTGTTTCAATTTTAAGGTAATTTATACATTTCAAATACAAAAGATATATTTTAAAAGTATTTAAAATCCTTTCAATTTTATTATTTTTTTCTCAAAAATGCATAACAATATTAATATCTTAATGTTTCGTCCTGCAAGTTATTTTAGGTTGAATTCTGAATTTTGCTTGCTCTTATAAAAGACGAGGTCTTCAAATAGAAATGAATTTTTATTTTTATATAAAAAAACAATCATTGATTGCAAGTACCAAATGTTGCTAAGTTAGTAACGATTCTTTTATATAATTATTCCTAAAATTTAAAATGTAATGAATTTCAATTACTATAATATTACATATTACATAATTACATATACTATTTCATTAATGGTAATATCAATATTAAATGAATTTACGTATTAGGATATATATATATATATATATTTCTAACTGCATTTACCATTTACTTTTTCCACCAAAAATATATTTTTTCAGATGACCTTTTTATCAAGTCCTTTAAAACAAATTTTTAAATCTTGAATATTCTCTTCAGATTTAATTTTTATATAGTGAATATCTTTCAAATTTTAATAATGCACATATTATTACAAAAAAAAACTGTATTAAAAAATGTATGCTACATTTGAAACCATGAATGTATTAAAAATTTTTAAGAAATGAAGTCTACCCTATACAAAAAATTATACATATTGCCTACAATTTCATGCACATTACTATAAAACATAAATGTGCCGGCTTAAAATATTAGTATAAAAACTAAAGAGGAAATATTCTGTTTCTTTTATAACAAAAGTATCGAGCAATACATTTAAACCATTTACCTTGTAAATTATCCCCACAATTTCTCACGTCTGTTAAAAATTCATTTTTTTTTCATATATTTGATAAAACTTTTCCTAAGAGCTTCTTTCCTCAACTAAATTTAACTCTAATAATATAAGTCATTCTGACGCTTTTATAAGTTTCATTTGTATGTAACGGATTCTTTGAACTCGATTTTTACCCACTTTAAAAGTTCAGATTAATTCGAAATTTTACACACTAGTCAATTTTACACGTTGACAATATAATAATTTGATAATTTTCTCTTTCATTGTCCTAAACAGGATAATCAGGAATAACGATTTCCAGATTTGGCGACTAATTCATTACACAACTTCCAGATTTGCCGACGTGGCCGCGATAGCCGAGTGGTATAGGTATCGCATCGTGGCTTGCCTTGTCACGAGTTCGAGCCCAGTACCACTAAAGACCCGCCGTGTAGGGCAGCGATGCACGTTAAATCTGTCGAGAGCTGAAACGTCCTCCCGTTGGTGTGGTGTGGTAGTTAGGAGAGGGGGTGCCAGCTCAGGTGTCGTCCACGTCACTTGACCATGGTTCAAAATTACGTGTTCCTTAGCCCAAAGCTCTAGAGTAGCTGAACAGTGCGACGTTAATATTCAATCAATCAACCAGATTTGGCGACTAATTCCATATAGCATTGCCAGATTTGGTGAGTAATTCTATATACCATTTCCAGATTTAGCAACTAATTCCAGATCCCCTTTATTAAAAAATTTGGTGACTAAAAAATTAAGAGTAACCCTAAAAGTGAAAACGCTTTTTTATCGTCAGCAAATTCCTATCATAATATAAGCAATTTTCCGGTCTTTCTGAAAATGGAAACAAAAAAAATAGACTTTTGCATGTGAAAAAAAAGTAATTTGTTCTAATTCATGGACGAGAAAACTTTTTCTGTCACGGGAAATATTTTTTTAAAAAATGTGTATTAATAAATAATAGTTTAAAAAACTAAAAATACATGCTTTTATTGTAGATCGAACTAAAAAATGAAAAATAAGTTATAGCTTAAAAAAACTAAAAACACGCTTTTATAGTGAATCGAACTAAAAAGTAAAAAAATAATTCTTAATATAAGAATAAAATGGTTAACGAGAAAATTAATGTCATTGGGGTAAAACCGTTGGTTGCTTTGTACTAAATTTGACGCTAACAACATTTCGGAATAGAACTAGTAAGAAATTAAAACATTTGATACAGAATACCCCACGCTTTTACCCCAATGACATTAAATTTCTCGTAAATCATTTTATTCTTATATTGAGAATTATTCTTTTACTATTTAGTTCGATTAACCATAAAAGCGTGTTTTTTTAGTTTTTTGTAAAGTATATTTTTCACATATTTGATAATCTAATTCTTTAAAGCTACTTTTCTGAACCAATTTCAACTCTAATAATACCAGTCATTTTTATGAACATGGCTCAATCCTAAGTTACAACCAATTTTTAGTTCCTTTTCGCATTAGATATATCTTTCGACGATGTTAAAGGATTTGTTCATTTGACCAAATCCTTTCACCATAAAAAAAATCCAATTTCTTCCATCACAAAGGGTACAGAAGGATTTGACCGAAACCCACTAAATGACCAATACACTTTTATTCAACAACGTTAACAAGACTAAGTGCATCATGGGATTGATGACAGGGAAGAAGAATTTAGGGAGAGGATAGTAAATAGCCGAGATGTGTAAAGGTTAATTTTCAGATTAATGATGTGTAACTACATTCCCTACGGTTTGATTGGTTGTTACTAATCCCTTTTCTTCGAGATCCTGTTCGGAAAAGGGATTTGTATTGTGTTAATGAAAAAAAAAGGCCCAAAACGTTTTGGTGGGGTAGATCTGTAAAATTTTACTGAGTGAACAAAAATGCAGATATGTTCCTAATTTAATTGAATTCTTATAGAAAATGGTTCGGGAAACGACGATAAGTAATTAGACGGCGATATTTTATCTGTGATCGCTAGCAACATTCAGGAATTTATCAAACGTGCTCAACTAACGGCACAGTACCATATTTTTTTTTTCTTCCAAATACTGTACTTTTTATTTTAACTTTAATTTCTATTGTTTTGTGGTTTAGTTTTGTTGGATTATTTTTCTTTTCTTTCTTATAATGTTACATAACTAGTTTAATTTTTTATTGTTAAGGTCTTTAATTTTTTTATTATAGTTGTTTTGTTTTGCTTGTCATTTGAATTATTCTTCTGTCTTTGTGTCTTCCTCTTTCTTTCTACTTAATTTACCATTAACAATAATTTTATAATGAATGTTTTTTTTTTAATGTTAAATAAAATTAGAGAAAAAGTAGGTCGACAACAAAAAAATTGATTCGGCAGTTATGGAAAATATTATTTCCCAGTAGTATTTTCCTCATACTTTTATAATCTTAAATAACATACATCACATCAGACATGCACATTATGATAGACTTGAAAGTAGAAATTCAAAAATAAGAGAAAAATAATTGCTTTTAAAAACATTTTTTTTTTTTTATTTTCGTAATAAACCAGTATTTTCTCAAGAAATAATATTTTTTATATAAAGGCACATCCAACAAGTAATATTTTTGTAGCATTATTCTAATTTTTAAATTTAAATTCTTAAGACCGCTCATCGTTTTTTTTTTCTACTGTTGTTCAGGTGTTAGATATACTCATTTAAAGAATTTATAATTCTAAGAATAGCTCTTCACAGTAGCTATAACAAGATATTACCAGGGAAAAAGTTTTATTGCAGTATTGCCACTCAGTCATATCCTTACTTTTTTTTATAGTTTACCTTCCTCTTTTTTTCCCCTGGATTTAATTGAAGAACATCTATTTTCCCATTGCAATCATTTTATCCTTAAGATTTTTTTTTTCTTTTCGTGTTTCAGGATTCCATAGATGTTTGGGTTTTTTTGTAAAATCGTCCCCTTCGAGTTA
Source organism: Trichonephila inaurata madagascariensis (assembly GCA_019973955.1). Taxonomy (NCBI): domain Eukaryota; kingdom Metazoa; phylum Arthropoda; class Arachnida; order Araneae; family Nephilidae; genus Trichonephila; species Trichonephila inaurata. Next base: position 156,887 of record BMAV01027380.1, on the reverse strand, counting down.
AAAAAAGTGCATTTTTACTTAAACCAGATCATTATATGCTGAAAGTGCAACACACAGTTTCTTTTTTTATTTATCGAAGAAATTTATTTCAAAATAATTTTATGAAACACTTAATATGTATATCTTCAAATAGAAATAACTGATAACTAAACTGAGGATATATTTTATATGTAGTCTTATAACAATAAAGAAGAGTTAATCAAGCTAAATACTCATGGTTAAGGTGAATATACCAACACATTCATACAGGAAAAATGGAAAATGTGTTATGTTTTGTAAAAACTTTAAATATTATTCTAATTTTTTTTTTATAATTATTAAAAACATATGATGTGTTCAACATTTTTCCAATGAATTCAATTATTCTTTCAGACTCTGTTGTTATAATTAAAAAAAAATATTTCAATCCATATAGAAATTTTTCATACAAAACAGAAATATCAAAACTTCATTCCCTAATCATCAAGCATTTAATACTTAAGTAAAAACAATCGTTCATCCTAATCACATTGAAGTCTACATCATTTATTTAATGTAACATTGACGATAAAACTTCTGAAATGCATTTCGTGCTGGTTATTAACTAAAACAACTAATGATTATCTCGAAGAATTTGTAACGAATTTGTCAAATAGATTAATAGCACAGTCACCTACATCTCTCTTTATATTATGGATTAACTTCGCAAATTGATGGCTTGTCATTTAGATTGATGTGAGGAGGGAGGAAATTTCCTCATGGTTTTCGTCAAATATTAATCTACCAGCAAACTTCAGTTTATAATATTAATTGAATGTCTGAATCATGATGGTTTTATTAATTACGAAAATGATTTTTTATTTTGAAAGATTCACAGAATTAATGGTGTTTAGTCAGAAAGTAATGAGTAATTTAATTCAGTGGGTGTTACTGCTGTTTTTCTCATTTTGTGATATTTTGATTTTGATTTTTAAGACTATTGATGGGTTCAGAAGTAAGAAATTAAGAATTAAATATATATTTCTTACATATATCATTTAAGTTACATAATTCAGAATCTTCACAAAATTAGGCCGAAATAGATTATATTCCACTTCAAAGAAATAGATTCTGTGCAAGCACGAGTCTCAACTAATCAAGCAGAAATTGGAAGAAAGAAAAGCAGTTAGTAGGATTCAATATCTTATTTTCTAAGGCTATTGTAAAAACTGTCCGATTTCCTTTGTCCAACTTCCCTGCGTATTTTGCTCATGGGGATGAATGGAATTATCTAAATCTTTCAGCAATGTTGATACCTTTAAAACCTACTGACGCCTTCATTAAAACATTTATATTTTTTGCCTATTTTGTCTGCAGTGAAATATTTTTATTTTTAGTTTTATTTTCCTTGTCTCATGTTTGGTATATCAATTTTCTATATCCACATTTCATTCATTTTATAATTATTTTAAGAATTCTACAATAGACCTATTAATTTGAATCTAGGCTGCACTTTTTTGCAATGTTAATATAACTGAAAATCGAGTGCGAATTAGAATCACGAGCGGGATAATTCGTTGAATAGGGCGGAACTGAAACATGATACTGATGGCTAGAGTAATTACAGGTTCATGTACCGATTTAAAAAAAATAATCCCGGTAAAATAAATTAATTTTTCACTTCTTATTAGTTCTCATTTGTTTTATTTCGCATTTCAACAAACTCATCTACTCTATTTTTTATTTTTTAGCAAAACCACGTAGAAAATTTAAGTTACATCTAATAATTGACGGTGTCTTAGATTCGAATATATATAATAATTGAAATTCAAGTACTATATCATATCTAATACGCGAAACAGATTTCTTCTCAAATTACGAATCAATCACGAAAGCGAATTTGATATATATCTCTCTGAAATACTATAAAATACAACTGCACTTTTATGTTATAGAGGGAAAATGTAGTAATATATCAAGGAGGTTACTTTAAATATAATTACAACGTACATCAGTATTATTAAATTTGCTTGATAGATTACAAAAAATAAGTATAAAAGACTTTTTCTTTTAAAAAGTGGAAACATATCAAGTAGCATTTTAGTAATTTTTTTAAATATAAACGTTTAACAGTGAAACACATTGTTAGAACATTGTAAGGTACAACACCCACAATCATATGTAATTTTTAATATATTCAACTTGATAGACAAAAACAATTTGAAATCTAAAGGTTAAAATATAAATTGAAATTTCGTAGATAATTAAGAAATGGAAGCTGAAGTATTATAAATATTGCTGAACTATCGTATTAATATATATCGTGTGATCAAGATTTCACACACAGAACGCTCAGAAGTTATGTAAATAAGACTTCTAATTGTTTTTTGTGCATTATTAAAGTAGGAGGTTTAACAAGTATCTCACACGCACACAAATATATATACGTATTTTTCACTCAGAATATATATATCTTTGTATAAAACCCTTAAGATTATAAATAATTAATTTCATATGATCTCTCTAGAGAAAGGGTTGGCAAACTTTTAACCACGGCGTGCCAAACTAATCTACCAATATGGTTCAGCATGCCACATGGTGGGATATTTTTTAAACTATTCGATTCTCGTAAAAATGCATGCTGAATTAGAGAATTCAGAAATTATAAATTTGCAGTTTCATTATGTATTAATTTTGCGTCAATTAAAGGTATTTCTTAACATAAAAATAAACAGCGTAAAATAAAACCATTTCCTCAATAAAAATATAAACAAATTAAAATTGTACATATATTATGCATTTTTAAACATATCTATTAAAAAAAATAGACAAAGTAAAGCATAAGAATTTCTCTTTATTACAGTTAAATAAAAAGATAAATAAAAAATTTTAATGCGAAGCTAGTACTTGCACCGATCTACTTTCATATCTCACATTCAGTGGTATAATATGTGACTTTCAATTTGAAACGATTCTGATCATTCAATTGCTAAACAATTTCTTTGTGATCTCAAAACATTTTTCATAAGAGGAAAGATTTTTTATTATGATATGTAGAACCAAAAGCGAAAAGCAGAGTACATGCACAATTTTCTCTCTTCAAACAATTAAATCTCTAGAAAGGGCATTTAATAATTCACAAAATAGCTACAAATTTATCTTTAGAGGAATCTCAGATTTTTTCGTAATTCCGTAAATGTCCATAATGCTAAAGATGTTTGTCAAATAAGGGGCATTACAAATTTATCAACTTCCATAGATTCAAAAATTGACAAATTTGTGCAGTGCCCCTGAGAATTGTTCAACGTGTGTCACATGTAACATGCGTGCCATAGTTTGCCGACACTGATGTACAACATTTCATAGAGTCCTCTACTTATTAATTCCCGATATTTTTTTAACTCACAACGAATTCTTTATTTTCTGACTGCCTTATTTTCTTTCTGAAAAAATCTGTTTTAATGTAATAATATGCTTTTTGGGGAAAACCGGCAGAATTTATTTTTTATTTATTTTTGCTAAATTTAAGCAAGCATTACCAAATATTTACATCACAACTTAATTTTAAACTAAATAAACAAGATGTGACAATCTCTCTTTTCCCCGATCTTTATCCATACATCTTACTCGATGTGCATTTCAACAACAAGTTTCGAATGAAAAATTCTCTCCCAGCTGTGACCAACAATAAACTTTTTTTCATTTCCATGAAGAAAAAAATGCATAAACTCATGATACATCGTCAACATCTGTTGAACTCTCCACGTTTTTTAGTAATTCTTGACAGTCAAATCTGGCAACAGCTCGGATTCTATTCCCAACATTTTCCGAGTTGAGTTAAGGTAAACATGGAATCGTGTTTCCGTGTAATGCATTTTTGAATGGGTCTGACATTTGAATAAACCACTGAGATTATTCTACTCCAAGACCGCTACAGATTTGAAAGTGCAGAATTCGGAACTGAGTGCGTTGGAAAAAGAAGGCCTTTACTCTCAAATAAATTACAGTTGCAGTGTAGATTTCCTCTCTCTGTGAATAAATAACCAATTTGCGTATGTAACTTGAAAGGTGTTTATGTTTTTTATACGCAAATTTATCTAATTCCTTGGTTTTGTAATTCTGAAAAAGAAATATTGTGCAGACGATAGTTATTCATGCACGTGACTTGAAACAAAGAAGGAAATAAATTTTTACTTAAATACAACGAAAATCGTTTTAGAGTTGAAACCTACTTAAGGTCTCATTTTTATCTATCGCCAACTGGACGAATTATTGTCGTCATATTGAATAGAATTCTAATACAGAAAAATAGCTGCCGACACACACATTTTTTTATCCTTCTTTGCCAAAGGTGTAAACTAAACTATGATTTTTTCCTAAATTTAATTATAAAAATTAAAAGAAAATTTTAGTGAAAATCTATGTTTTATAAAGTATTTTTAAGTAGTTATAAAAATTAATTAATAAATGCAATAACCGAATAATAATTTTAATATCAAAAGGTATATTAATAAGGTGACAAGTTTTTTTACAATGGAAATGAGGACGAAAAATTCAAGCAAAAATTACAACATAACTATATGAAACATTTTATTAATTCAAAAAAAAAATACACTACATATGCTTGTATTTCTTTTAATTATTTATTTAAAAGAGTATTGTACGATTGTAAATACATTTTTCTTTCTTTTTTTTTTTTGTCAATGCATTATTTTCTAATTTTTCGGAAATTTTGGAGCAAGAAATATCATTTGTGTTGAATTTTACGCAGCTGTAGTTTCAACATTGAAGTACTGCATCTAAAGCAGTGGTGTAACCCCAGCATTGTGTGAGGAGGAGGAGGAGGCAGGACTCTAGGGGGCCCAAAGTCTGATGCCTTATACGTACCCTTTGTAAGCCCCGGATTGAATCACAAAACCTGACTTTGCAAGGGGGCCCTAATATTCTCCGTTACGTCATTGCACTAAATTTTTAACATTTAGTCTCGATTTCTTACTTGTTCAAATTTACATGTTCAACCACTTTCTATGCTTGCGACCCAATTTTCAATCCTAATTTTCATCGCGCCCTCCTCCTCAGTACAATAACAATGTATTGAATTCAATAATATACTTTGACGAAAAGCTACAATACGATTTTAATTTTAACCATAGAAAAAAGTTATCAAGATAAGTATTAAATTTTATATAAGTCGCAGGGAAACGATGAAATTAGAGCTTTCGTTAAATCCCTAAAGGAGATGATCAATTCACGCAAGATGTTAAAATAACGTCTCTTTGATGTCTTTTCCCTGTTGTAGGTAAGTGAATTGGTTAAATCCCCGAACTGTTTTAGTGAAATGATGAAATGAAAACAATATGCCACTTTTTTGGGGCTAGAGGACTGATATTTGGGGGATCGTAATAACTTTTGTTATGGTTAGGATCTGCTGGGACGCATCCTCCCGGTTCATTCCCACCCCCTCTACAGCATTTTGGCCAATATTTCGACACCCGAGCCTCACAGTCCATTCGGACCTGGTTCATTAAATCCCTCTCTAATTGCTCTTCCACTTTTTATAATTTCATGCTCATAGGGCTATATATTCCTTATATAGTTTTTAACTGTATTAAAGTTTTTTTAAATTTTTTAAATTTATTTAAATTCACAATATCTTGGCTCCTATGTGAGTCTCACTTGAGATTTGAACCAAATGTTCCACTCTTCAAAACTCATCCAGTCATATACTTGACTCCCATTAGGTAGGCATAGGGAGGTCTTAAGCACTAAAATATCATGCTCTCATGTTAAACCTATGGGGTCTGAAAAAATTTCACCCCTCTAAGGAGTTAAAATTGAGACTTGATTTTTGGAGGTCCGCCATATTTTCGTGTATTGATCGAGTTTTACGTGGAATTGTTTATATATAAATAATATAGGTCCTTTAAAGCGACAGTAAATGAGACGTGTTGTTTCAAAACAGGATATTCGGAATTATGATTTAGGGAAAAAATGTTTAAGATTAGAATTTTATGTAAATATTCTTATTACATATATAAGCATATCAAATATTTATAACATCTGAAAAATGAATTTATCTGGAAGATATTGGCTTAAACATTTTAAAAACAGAAATTCTAAGCGAATAATTAATGTTTTTAAAATCAAAACTAGTATTTAATAATATTAATGGTAAATCCTGAGAACTTTTTCTATTTAAAAAATATTGATACATAAATAAAAGCATACAAGCAAAAAAAAGTTATATTTTCTTTTACATTTCACGAAAAAAATACTTCAATAAAAACTTTCTAGAATTATTGCTTGATGAATAGTTTTACTTTAAAATATTCAATTATATTTTACTCGTTGTCCCCGTCTGCACATCCAAAAATTATAATTTTTAATTCTGTAAATTTTTTATACATTTCTTTAATAATTTTTTTTCGAAATTCTCTCGAGTGATTAAATTAATGCAACAAAATCTTTATTGCTTAAAAATCTTTTTTTTTTATCCACGTTTATATTTATTTCCGATATGAAGAACCTCGGAAATTATAGTTTTTGCCCGTTAATTACTCTACTCATTACTTTATTTTTTTGAAATAAACTCAATATTGAACGTGATTGAGATAATTTAAGAGAAAAGCAAAATCCGCAAAATCTGTATTCTGTAGAATTCCCTTGGTTGAAAGTGCACGTATTTTCTAATTATTTGAATTAGATTTTTTTTTAAGATATTGATACTGTGAATTAGTTATATACTGAATTATTTAGAAACGGCAAGAATCAAATATGCTTTATTTATTTTATTCCTTACTACTAAGTTATTAATATTTCGGGAAATCAATGAAGACTAGTAATAGGCATAATTAATAAATTTTATTTTCTAATTATTTTTTTTTATTTTAATAAATCTAATATGATATTCAATATTATTTTTTCTAAAAAATAGTCTAAATTTTCACATTTATAAGAATAAATCAGATTATTATTCATTTGTTAAATTGTTGAAATGATTTATTGAAACTGCGATGTTATTTTAAGCATTCCAATACAAAGTAATTAAAATATTTCCGAAAATTACCATTTCAAATAAATGGGTTGAAAAACATTAACTGATACAAAATTAAAGAATAAAATGTCAGAATCCTCTCAGATTTGAGAGACGGCTATGTCATTTATATGAAGTGAGCTGATTCTTCTATACTAACCAAGAAAAGGAAAACTTTATCTTTGGAATGTAAACTTAACATATTATTAAAGACTTCGATACAAAAACAGGAATTTGTGACTTAGGAAGGAAATTTAATCTAACGGAATCAATGGTCAGGACAGTTATAAAAAGTAAAGATAAAATTCTCGACGATGTGAACAATGCTTAATCTTTAAATTCAACCATCGTTCGTAATTGTCTCGGTATTATCGCTGAAATAGAATCTATGTTAAAATTATCGTGTGATAATCAAGTAAATGTAAAAAAATTGTATTTTCTTCGCTATTATTTTCTTTCGCCTGCAGCCCTAACTAAAAATAATTTTTATGTATTTATTTGCGAAATTATAACAGGATTTATGTGAATTTGACTTACGAATTTATCGCCTCCGTAAGTTCGGATTATTACTGTACTGTTTTAACAGCATATTGAATGAAAATCATTGAAGATGCTTTATGCGCGCAGTTCTTTTATAATTAATTTCAATTATGGAAGCAAATATATATATATATATATATATGCGAAATTGTTATAGAAATGAAATTTCCTACTTAATATTTTGATTCGTACTTATGAAGGAGGGACTTTATCAGAAACAGTTTAAAGGAAACTAATTTTTGTATTTCTATCTTAGGTAATCTATATATACTATTTTTCGATCTTGTGAGCATTTAAAGTGGTGTGTACGGCTTTTATAATATTTCGTTCCTCATATTTAAAGTTCATATAAGCGTACTTATTATTTCAAATAAGATGCTAGCAATGTAAAGAGTTACGCATTATGTAACACATACAATGCGTGTAGAAACGACCATAACACTGCAGCAATAAGGAAATAAGCGTGTGTGGTATCTGCCCCCTATACCTGGGGGAAGATGACACATAAATCAGAAATAAATGAACTTATTTTTTTTTTCATTTTATAACACTATATATTGTATAAAAATAACCACAATTAATAATTATGCTGTGAGGATGGAACAGGGCTGAAGTCGACTACTACTTCAGCTGCTGTAGACCATAATGCATAAAAATTTGTTTTTAGCACAAATCCAAGGAAGAACTATAACTTAGAAGAGTGTGGTCTTCAAATGAATAATGAACGTGGAAAAGTTATTGTGGAGGAAGAATCGCGTATTATCCATTACGTCACGTCAGGGGAGATGGGAGAGACTATAACCGTAGTGGCATGGTGCAATTTTCCGAAGGTAATTTCCTACCGCCATATTGTATTTTTAAAGGTAAATGGAAATTCCGTAGATACCAGTGGCAACAGTTTTGATGAGGATAATAGTGACGAATTTGTGCTGTGTGTTAAGGGTCCTTTTATGCTAAAAAAGGCCCCAAATGTGACTGGATTATGGACATCGAATGCAACAAATGGTTGCAAGAATGCAATGATAATCATTTGCTCTGACTGAAATGTTGTGTAGGCTATCATTCGAACCTGTACTGTTATTATTTTTAACAAAATAATTATGAAAGAATTTAGTTTTTTTTTCTATAGTTATTGTTACTTCACATTTAATTTGGTAATGTTTGTTTTATTTTTTTTTTCATTTACTGTACTGTTGTTGCATTTTACTCCATGACTGGTGGCATCTTCACCCATATATGTGAGAAGATGCCACAATTAAATGAATTTACTTAAATTAAATTTCTTATTTATTTTCATACTAACAAAAAAAATTAACTTGTATACATAAACAATTAAATATTGAAAAATAAGGCGTATTTTATTCGAAGTCTTGTTATTTCAATTTTCAACGTACTAATCGAAAATTCCTTAAATATGGCATCTTTCCCCGATTTACCTTACAATATGAAATTTAATTTTATAACCTATATAAATGTATAAGAATTTCTTTATATTCTCAAACTTTTATTTTCAATGTACTAATCAAAAGTTCCTTAAGTATGGTATATTTCCCCGATTTACCTTATAATATGACATTCAATTTTAAAACCTATATAAATGTATAAGAATTTCTTTATATTCCCAAACCTTTAATAAAACTTGGAGACACATTTCGATCATTCATTTTAAGCTCATTTGAGTCCTCTTTTTTCTCATATACCATTTTCTAAAGCTCAAAGATCAGTCAAGTACATTTTAAAATTCTTAGAAATTGATAAAATCCCATTCCATTGTTTCAAATGCCTCGGTTGGTTCATGTATAGGCAATGCCGTTGCACAGTTGAAGATATTGATACCATTAATCTAGCTGAAGCGATCATGGGGATGACACTTCCGACGAATATTAAAATAAATCCCATTGGTCATCGAGAGGATATAGATTGCAGTGCTCAGAGAATCCGCCTATTTCTCGTCTCCTTCTCAAAAGCATTATTGAAGTAAGTTATGTGGCACCTCCGAGACGAGACTGAAGATGCATTTGTCTTCACTTTGTGACACCTATGATTAGTCACAGGATTCAGCATTCTTCGAAGAGTCATTTGGTTACAAATATGTATTTCTTTAAAATAAAAGTGGAAGTAGTTATTTTCACTTTTATTTTAAAGCAATACATATTTGCTTTTTTTAGAATCTAAGTTACTGATGGTTATTTTTTGTTTTTAGTGATGATATTTCATTATTTTTAATTTATATTTAATGATACTTATGAGTGACAGTTCTTGAAAAAAGGATAAATACTTTCTGCGCAGTTCAGAGTGTATTTCTTCTATCATACAGTATTTATACTATTTTTTAGATAATTCAAAAAAAATTTTCTCTTTAATGAGTAATTTTTAGTTATAAATAATTTATTTCAGATACACATTTGCAGGATTCCTTTTTTTTAAAATACTCTACATTTGCACTTGATAACTGTTAAGTTTTTAATATGAATTTACTTATAAAATTTTATTAATTTTTTTAAAAACAAGTAATACAAAATAAAACGTCATCTCCTACTTAGGTCAACAAAGAAAAATTTTATTTTAGTTACTTTTTATTAAATAATTACAATTAATATAAATATGTATATAAATATGACAAAATCACAATATTAAGTGGCAAAATACCTTTGAAATTGACATTAAATCTTTTAAGTTTTATCATTAAAACTTTTTGAATTAACATGAAACAATTTTAAGTGGCAAGATAGAAAGGTATTTTTCCTGCAATTTTCCCTTTTCCTTTCTATATATGGTGTTAAAATATTATTTTTGTTTGTTACTATTTATTCATTAGTTAAATTTAATTATTCTATTAAAGTAGTATAGTAAAAAGAAATCACATTCTCAGTAATTAGGCCAATTGAAATGGGATTCGAATCCACGACCTTTGAATTAGAAGTCCAACGCGCTACCTTTTGTGCTATAGGGGGCACAACGAGCAATTTTTCTTTTTATATATGGTATTGGACTATTATTTATTTGTTACCAATTATTCATTAATAAATGTATTTTCTTTGAAAAAACTGTATTAACATCAAGTGTCATCCACTACAAGTTTAAAATGTGCATTTGAATTTGAGTGAATGAATAAAAAGTTTTTATTAATTATTGAAAATTTGAACGATATATATATATATATATATATATAGGGAGAGTGTGTACTAATGGTGGGAAATGAAAAACCTTAAAGAAAATGACGAAAAGCATATTGCCTTACATTTATCATGCATAAACCGTCATGAAATCATACAAATATATTATTTTCAGATGACTCTTAATCACTATCTCTTGTAATACATTTGAACTCTGATATTTGATGTAATAATTTTTTTAAAATTTGTTTTAAAGCTTTTGAGAAAATAAGTCTATTACTTTCCATTCCTTACCGGTAACTAACCTTGTTTATATCGTTTAATCCTAATTTATTTCAGTTCATAACTACGTGGATTTTTTTTGTATTACTTTGACGCATCCAATGTATGAGTCGAATTTCTCTCAAAGTTGTTAGCTCATACATTTGATCGGTTATTTATGTATGTAGAGTACAGTGGAGCTGTGACGAGCGAATAGCCAAGCAAATCCACTATATGATGGCGAGAGGGCTAATGGTGTTGAACTATTTTTTTTGCTATTTATATATTAAATTAAGCTTAATTATTCTAATAAAATATTATAGTCAAAAATAAATCACATTCTCTGAAATTACGCCATCGCAGATGGGATTCGAACACACGAACTTCAGGTTAGAAGTCCAACGCGCTATCCATTGCATTACAGGGACACATCGAATGATTTTTCTTTCTACATCTGCTGTTGGACTATTATTTTTGTTTGTTATTATTTATTCATTTTTACTTTAATTAATGAATTAATATTTGAAAAAACTATATTAACACCAAGTACTAGCCACTACAAGTTTAAAAATCTGAACTTGATTCGATGAATAGAAATTATTTTATTAGCGATTGAAAATTTGAACAAGATTATATATATTTATATGCATAGAGTGAACTAATAGTTGGAACTGAAAGAAAACAATTTTATCTCCGTCAGTAAAACTGCTTGAATTAACAGGCAATCTTTAAATCCAATACAAATGCATTAAAGTGTAGGGGCTTTTTTCCAAAACTCAGATATCCAGTATATTTTACAAAAGAGACCTCTGTAAAAATCTCAAGTTATTTCTAATTCTATTGAGACCACCTGGTAGAGATAAATCTGTTCGAGAATCCAGAAAAAAACAAGCCTAAAGCGTCAGTGGTATAATGACGTCTGATCGAATCGAAATTCTTAGGATTTCGATTTTCTTTACAGAACCCTCAAGGAATATTTCTAACTTTGACACTTGCTAACTGAATTGAATCTGAAGGGAAAATAAATTTACAGAAAATGAAATATTTTCTTAAACTTCTAAACCTTTTTTTTTTTTATCTTCAATTCATAAGTAGAAAATTTAAGTGAAAAAAAATGTATCAAATAGGTTTGCATGATTTAAATTCATTGCAATGTTTATCCTTAAAAGAAAAATAAATCCTTTTAGTGCATAGAATGTATCAAATATTTCTTTTCCTCAAAAAGGCTGAAATTGGCATATATGAAAATATGAAAATGAAAATAACTTAAGAAAAATAAAGTGATGAACGGTAAACGAGAGACTTTTTTTCACTGTCATTCATTGAATATCACTTTTTGCACTTCTTCTAACAAGTGAATTTTCTATCTATCTTGATAAAACTGTTTCAATTTCTATATTAAATCATTATCATTAAAATTGAAAAATATTCTTTAATTTTAAATATTAACAAAAAGATTTAAAGAGAACATTAGAACGAAATGTTATTTAAGAAAAACAAAGTAAATGCAATGTGTAACATTATTTTGAAAAAGTAAAAATGATAAAACTTTTGATAAAAAATTACAGAAAAAATATCATTTTACATTAAAAGTCTACATTAATAATATACATTATCAATAATTTATATTACACATTACAATTTATATTACACATTTTAGTTATACATTATCGATAGTTTTAATAATTCCTATTGTAAAAAACTAATTGTATACATTTTCATAGTTTTTTAATTAATCACTTTTGTACCTTTAATGAAATCATACTGTTGCAGAACATGAGGAAAATTTTCGATTTTGTGTATTCTATTATTAATATTTATTTATTAAATTGTATAATTCAAATACAGTCCTTTCACGAGGAATTATGTTTGTGAATATAAAATGGTTTTGGAAATAGTTATATCAGATTATCCATGAGTTGTAAACAGGTTACAGCAATTACTTAAATTAATCATTCATTTCTTGAAAAATTTGGCAAATTTATAATTTAACGCTTGATAAGATTACTAAATCTATTTAGTTTTGTTTTAGTCTCAGCTCTAAAATAGAACCAAAACGCTCATTTCAGACATGTTTTATTGCATTATTTTAAAAAAGGTAGGGACGCATTGCAAGTATACAAAAAGTTAAGTGCCACATATTGGAGCGAAGCTTTAAAAGAAAGCCAGTGTTAAAATTGGTTTACTAAATTTATTTCTGGCGATTTTTCTCTCAAAATTTCGCACTTAGCCAGCCACCCAGTTCAAATTGATAAGAGCCATATCAAGACAATTATCCAATTAAGTCGTCATAGTACAAGATCGTGAGATTGCAAATAATTTCAGTGTTCCATATATGTACTGAAAAAATATAGAAAATATCTTGTCTAAGTTAAGAAACTCTTTTGATAGATCCTTGTCAATTTAAGAATTGGACGTAATGCTGCGATTTACTTATAAAATGTAACGGAAAATCCATTTCTGAAACAACTGATTACTGGCCACGAAAAGTGGAACGCTTATGACAACGTTAATCGAAAAGATAGCAGATAACGCAGGATAAGCCACGCGTCAGACGACATCACAAGTTAAGATAGAATTTTGCGTTCGGTTTGGTGGGACATAAGGAAACTTTGTATTCTGAACTTTTACCAATAAACGAATTGTTAATCCAAACGTCTGTATTCAGCATATCACTAAACTGAGTGATGTTGTTATAAACCGGGGATAATTGACATCGTAGGGATGTTGTATTCTAACAAGATAAAACAAAACCCCATACACCTTTGGCCTCTCTTCGAAAATCCTAGAATAGGATGTTTTGTCATATCCACCATAAAGTCCTTACAATAGACCTTTAGTTTTTCATTTATTTATTTCTATGCAAACAAATTAAACGGTAAAGTTTTTATTGATGCTAACTGCATAAAAGAGGGTAATAAAGGTCACAAAAAAAAAACGGACGCCTAGCTTTATACAGTTACATTTGCATCTAAAAAACTTTGTATTGTTCCTATTATTTAAAATAGGTAATTACTTAGTTGTCTTTTCTATACGTATATATATCATGATCTTACGTTTATTAAAAGTCTGATTTGTCTTGCACTGATCGATTAAAAATAATTTTGTGTTAATTTTGTAAATAGTGTAAATAATTTTTTTAAAAATAAATTTAGAGGTCGAATTCTCCTTTATGCATTGGGAAACAATTGAACCAAAATATAAAAAAATAACAATTGCTTTCAATGCATCGAGTTAACAATTATTTTCTATGAAGAAATGTGTAACTTACCTCACAAATATCAATTATTTACTGTAAATTATAGCTTGTTATAGGAATAATAAATGCAACCCTCTGGTTTAGTTTCTGTAACTAAAACAAAAATTAACTTTAAGGCTGGAATAAGTTTAAAATATTGATTAATCCAATACAATTAGATATACAATTTAACCACAGTCTCCTCTTATAATTTAGAGATCACATAACAAGAAATTAGTTAAGCTTTTACGAATACATTTATTTAATGAGAGGAAGTAAAAGACGATATACGTTTGTAATTAAATCCCATGTGATGATATTACGTAAATTAGTCACTTAACTTAATGTTGCAATTTTTTAGCTGTAACTTTTTTTTTAAAGAGCCGTAAAAGATTTTTTTTTTTTTATAAAAAGAAGTTTTTTTGTGGTGCTATTTTTACATTATATGCTTCAGAAACTAATTTTCACCAAGCATGTTTCTTATACATTGGCTTAGCTGCTACTTCATTTTCTTTGGTTATTACAAAATATATACGTAATCACTATTTCTTGTAAGTTTTTAATTTTTTTTTTTTATCTTTACAAGAAAAATTAACTTTTACTTAAAACAAACACTGCTGATATTTTATATAAATCGCAAATGTTGAGTGAGTTAACAATAAACTGTAGAAGTTTCCCAGAGATATATCCCAGTTGATATAAATTAAGAGATTCAATGTTTCTGAAATTGATATAAGTACTTATACCGAAATTCACGAGATTCAGTCATTATATTAAATATGAGATTATGGTAATCAATTTAATAATGATCAAATTTGCGGAAAACATATCTTTGAATTTTTAATGCATTTAAAATCCATTGGGAAGTATCAAAATGTGTACATTAAGATTAAGAGATGATTTCAGTTAAAAAGGTTAAAATTAAAGGTTTAGGTGATTTCAGTGTTAAAGCTAATTTCAATATTAATATAAAGAAATCTATATGGATAAATAAATTCATATAAATTGTTTATTTAGCATTAAATTAATCATTTATTATAATTTTAATCGATCAATAAATTGATCAAATTTTTATTTTAATCAATCGTTAAATGAATTTTTTTTATCATTAAATAATGATGATAATATCAATGTTGAAGATGAAATATACCAATTTGATATAAAAATATTATTTCAGATATTTTAAATGACTACTATTCCATAAACTCTCTGCAACGTAAAACAAAAATGCTTATTTTTATTTACTTTTCCCATTTGTTTATTGCTCTTTTAATTATTCAGCAGTTTCCGTCGAGCGATGACATCTACTTTCCTGTTTTTATAAAATAACACCATAAAAAGTCTTCAAAAGATTTAAGAGTTGTTTTAAGTTTTTCTTGTCAAAGTTATATTAACCATAGCTTCCGGCAAAAAGTAAAAAGAATGCTGTTTTAATATTTTCTCTGGAATTCCCAAAAGAAATGACTTTTCAATTAAAAAAAGTTGTGCAATTTATATATTTTTTATCTAGTACACATTTTTTTCTCGCATTAAATCAAGCTTACTTAGGTATTGGAGCTTAATTAGGCATTTCAATCATTGATTTTTTTTAATTTAAAAAGTACGAATTGTATATGTTTACGAATTTCTTTTAAAAATTTAATTGTTTTGAGCAAAAGTAAATTGTAATTAAAAATGTTTATTTCAAAATTATGTTTATTTTAAAGTTTAAATGTTATTTATTTATCTTTAACTTTTATTCTTTTCTTTAGACTTTTCTTTATTTTTTCAATTTTTCTGTTTTCTTCTAATAGCATCTCAATCACATCAAATGATTTGACTTTTAGAAATGCACAGTATCCAAAAATATGGGGCTAAGCTGAACAAGTAGCACTTTACCGGGCAGACTTGATAGGTCTTGTAATTGAACTGAATGACAGATCTAGAAAACCACAATCAAGAGATAACTATACTCAAGTACGGTAGATCATGTGAACATAAGCAATATGGCGTATGTACAAATACCAGAAAGGTGCTAAACAACTGTTGGAGTCAATAAGTATTTATGTGGAAGGTATTACATCACCGCTTCTCAAACTGTTGGGCCCGCCCCCCTAGAAGGGTTTTCTAACCCTAGGAGTGGGGATCGAGCATATTAAAAAGGCGAAAACAAAAGATTTAAAAAATTATTAATATATTGAAAGTAAACAAACAAAATACATTCTGCACATAATGAAAAATAAAAAAACTTACACAAATATAATACACTTGTAAATGTATCAGTGCTGCACACACAATGCATTGAATAAATAATTTAACAATACTAAGATAAAAGCGTTTAATAATTACCAGTGACCCCACGGGTTTTTCATATATAAAATTACAGGCAAACATTAACACTCATCTGGATAATTTGCACGGTTTATAATTTTTAACTGTCAGTTGCAAGTTACCTGATTCGCTCCCCAATCCCAATGTTTTGCACGTATGTGGTGTATTGGGGGTGGGGGAGTGATGATGATGAGTTTGGTGTTTTATGGCGCAAGGGCCAGTTTTGGCTATATATACTGCGCCAAACATTCATAGATCTGTGGTCTGGACGGGAAAAGAAGAAATTGGATGACAAGATGGAGGGTCGAAAATAGAGAAGGATCACTGGGGTACCCCGGGGTCGTGACATCCGTGTTTACCAAAGATAGTAAACCCTTTGGGAAAAGGAAAAGATCACTAGGGTACCTCAGGATTGGGGGGTGAGGGAGAAGACAGGGAATAAGTAAGAAAATCATCTTAAATAAGTAAAGCCCTAGCAAATACTGCCAAGTTCATTTTGTTGCATTCCAAAGCCTTCGGAATAATTTTATGGATAGCAGTAAACAGAAAAGCTCGTATTTTGGAAAGATGTATATATAAGTCCGGGACAATTTACGCACTGGCTGAGCCTGACATTTATATATACCGGAGACATTTAGAAGGTTTAAGTCGTATTGTATTTTTAGCGTTAAAGTATCGTATTATAGAATTCAATACATTGTTATTGTATGGAGGGGGCCGAGATGAAAATTATGATTAAATATTGGGTCGCAAGTATTGAAAGCTTGAGAAGCACTGTATTACATGGTTTATATCAGGTTGATAGCGTCAAGTTGTGATATGTTCAACTAGCAGTCCTGTACATGACACCTAGATACTCTTATCCGAGGTTGTGTCACTGGAAGACTGTAGGAAAGCATATGTGTAACTATAGAGATAGCGGAGTTCGGTATCGCACACAGAATCATCTCATGAGATTAAACAGCATTTCATGCGGCATGAATTAATCTCAGTAATGGCACAAATGTTCAATAGCAGTCATGCAGTGATCATTGACTGCGAAGATCTATTAGAGCAGGAATATAATAAGCGCATGGATTGTGGTTAGCAAGGTATCCTTATCTAAATCTAGTGTGATAAATTTATGACAGTCACATGATAAATGCAATCACGTGTTCTCCATTGAATTAGTTCACGTGTTCTCCATTGAATTAGTTCACGTGTTCTCCACATTAGACTTGTACTTGTTGTTCTACTTGTAAAATTTAGATAAAAGTTCTAATTTGATGCTGCGTAAAGATGTTCCAAGTATTAAGATTCTTCAAAATTTAAAAATGAATTTTTATATTTTACGTGTATTTTTAACTAAGTGTAGTTTGCCTACCTATGTGCCTTATGGTTGTTGACAAATTTCTATGTTTAAAAGAAAGTTTCTACAAAAAGCAAAAGGTGGCAACCACGAAGTGAATGAATTGATTGGCTGGAAACACGAGATAGTAATTATGTGACTGACGTCACAAGAATTTTGCTCATTAACCTTTTCGCGACGACGGAAACGGACTGAACCACGGAAAATGTTGTAGAGATGAGTGTGTCGTAAGCATCCTACCCAAATGTCACAAGCAGCAGGGTGATGTACTGGTGAATCGCGTTTCGTATTGGTTCTACAGGTTTGGTTGTTCCCACGGAAAAGTGCATTGAACGGCGTGCCGTCCAGTAAGAGGTTTCGAAACTGGTGCAAATGACACACCCGTCGCAAAAGGCTAAGCACATGTAGGACGTCATAGAAAGACGTTCGAAAGCACGCCACCATCAACCAGAAACGATTCTAAAGCTGAGATAGGTGCTATAAAAGGATTGGGCATAAGGATTGCTATACCGGACCAAAAGTTCAATACTGGTACTCGGTATTTTTTAGATCTTAATAGCGGTATTAGAAATTTTAGAATAAGAAAGAAAACACGGGTGTTTCTTTGTTTTACTTGCCTGCTTTATTAGAGATAAATATCACAAAAATTGTTATAATAGTGGACGGAGGCCGCTTGTATTAACTTCATTTAATTTAATAATTCTTGAACATTTTTTACACTGTACCACCATATTCTTTTCATCATCTATAAAATGAAACCAAACCGAACACAAAAAATCAACTGTTTTTTTTAGTTCTATAAAGTTATTCGTATTCATTATTATGGGTTATTATTTACGAGTTAATATATATATATATATATAATGTATCAGCCAAATACTTTGAACCTTAAAGTATGATACGCAAATGTAATGTGAATAAAAAAAACTCCACAATTTAAAAAATATATATCGAAATATTACGCACTTTCTTCAAAACTACAACCTTATTTTTACAGATCCGAAAATTAGACTACGAATCCTGCGTGTGTGCAGTATCACTCTGAGCTGCAATAGGATAGTTTTAGCTCTCACCTCCTTAGAAGATTCACATATTTCATCACTTCTCTGCAACTATTCACAGCATCATTAATTTCGCCCGTTCAGGAGACATAAAAACAAAAGTGTATACCATTTTATGTTGGTTATCCCTGAACATAAATTTTGGATAATTTTAAAAATTTCTAGTAAATACCGAAAAAACGGTATTTAAACTTGTGAATACCGGTATTATAAAATTGTACAAATGGCTAAAAATACCGGTATCCCGGTAATGCAATCCTTAATTTGTGACCAATATTACAACAGTTCGATAACAATCTTGTACCGAGTATGGAAAGGAAATTAAGTTCAGCCTATTTGTGTCAGGGGTGATCATATTCTTTATAATTCAAGGTTTTCCTTGCCATTCACTTCTTCACATGGTTGTCTCATTCTTCTGTCAAATTATGTTTTAAAGTTTCTGACTACGTTCAGAACCATGATTTTAAAAAAGCGCATAAATGGATAATTTTCATGATTTTTAGTGTCACTTAGATTAGAATACATGTATAAAATTGTTTTAAGGACATTATGACAAAAAAATGACAATTAAATACAATATTTTGGCAAAGAATGAACTTAGAATAACCGTTTTTCAAAACGTGCTCCTGTTATAAAAAATGTTTCTATAATAATATTTTGCTTATACAAAGTAAAGACTGCTCCAAAGAGTCTGAACTAAGAATTTTGAAAAATTCCTATTTTCATAGTTACCACCAATTGAAATATATATAATTATCGGCGTTTTTTTCTTAAAATTTCTCCCCTCTGTTGTAGTAAAATATGGATAAATACACTTCTAAGTTATATAGTTCAACAATTCTAGTTCAGCCTCTGTACTGAGGTCTGAGCTATATGCATGCAAAATATTATTATAAAAGAAGCATTTTTCATAAAAGGAAAATGTTTTGAAAATGGGTCATTCTATGTTCTTTTTTTTGTTAAAATATTGTATTTAAATAATTTTTTATTGTAATAATATTCTTAAAACAATTTTATATACGTTTTCTAATCTAAGTAACACTAAATATCATAAATATTATCCCTCTATACGCTTTTGCAAAATCACGGCTCCGAACGCGTAGTGGGATACTTTAAACTAATTTTTCCATAAAGCTCTTTTTCATATTTCGGAATTTTTATTGTGAAATTTTTGCTTACTTTCGCAATGTATTTAAGTTCTTAGAATTTTGTGATATTAGTTGCGTTTAATTTAAGTACATTTACACGAAAATACATTAGAAAAATAGTCCCCTTTGTAATTTTTACAACGTGCGTATTTTCTACGCACATATTGCTTATTTTACTGTACTATAACATAATTACCTCTTAATTAGGAACATTGCCCCCAATACTTTATGTGCTTACCATTTTGAGTTAGTAAATTAATCATCCATTATACTGTTTGTAAAGAGAAAACACAATGTCTTCCTTTGTTTATACATAAGGAATTTATGTGTTAAGTACACAACTTTCTATAAACAAATCTAAAAGTATATCGATTCTGCATGTTAAAAAAACTTCAAGATAGTTTGTTCTTTACATGTTTAGACATTTCAATGTAAATAAAATAAGAATTACAGGAAACGCATTACAAAAAATTAATGGTTTTCAAAAAGAAATGAATAAACATTCTTTTAATGATAGTTCGTTCCTGTGGTATTCATTAATCTTTAAGGCTTTATTTCGGCTGTCAACTTAGTATCTAAATTTTATAATATTTTAAACTTGTCACATTTATAGTATGTGCATTTAGCTTACAATGACATTTAAATTAGGAGAAATAATATGTTTAAAATTTTACTATATATATTTTTACTCTAAATATATATATATAAGCTGAATATCATGTCGTTTGTTTTCAAAGTTATTAAATTGGTTATAAATTCAAACGATGCAGATAAAGGCATTCACAGCATAATTGCTGGTGTTTGGGATACCTTACCACAATCAGTGGCGTAACGTACACCTCCGCATCGCGTCTTTTGACTTTGACTGATTTGGTTGGGGAAACTCCCCATCCAAATCTTTTTGCTTTTTTTACGTTCAATTGAAATTTTACAGAAAATATAATTTTCTTAAGGATTTTGTTGTACCATTGGATTTTGTTTTATACAAAAAAAAAAAAGAAATATCTATAAAATTTTACATTTATGCATTTTTAAATACTTTGCTCAATTTTATATTTTTCTTCTGACATTTTAAAATACATTTTTATATTTATATATATTTATTGTGTGTTTATATTTTTAAAATTTTAATATACTAACGAATGTGTGGCGCAGTATAGTCAAACTTGGCTCTTGCGCCAAAAAAATTCACCAATCAATCGATCAATCAACCTTCGTATCGCGGGAAGGCCCAGGATTCTAGGGAGCCGAAAGCCTGACTGCCGCTAAGTACCTAACCCTTTGTAAAATCCAACTTGGGGGCCCAAAACCTGACTTTACAAG
>BMAV01027380.1:88612-125168 GCA_019973955.1 Trichonephila inaurata madagascariensis | reverse complement strand
TGGTGTGGTAGTTAGGAGAGGGGGGTGCCAGCTCAGGTGTCGTCCACGTCACTTGACCATGGTTCAAAATTACGTGGTCCGTCGCCAAAAGCCCTCGTGTAGCTGAACAGTGCGACGTTAAAAATGAATCAATCAATCTATTCTCTGAATTCATTCAAACAAAGCACCTTTTCCTTTCTTTCTTCCTTCTTTTGATTTGGAAAATCATGAAAATTTGGAATTTAGTCTAAACTGAAGGCGATACAGTATTTTTTTTTTTCAAGAGAAAAGTATATTGGCAAAGAATGCAATATGCGATCAGAACCATCAAATGAAACTGTCTTTTTGTACTGGAGGACATTGGAGGTGCAATCTTTCAACATTTAATTAACATCTATTAATTAATATTTCCTTATAGTTGAAAGTTTTTGATTTTTATTTCGTTGACTTTTTTTGTCATATGTTTCGCTTAGCGACTTGGCTCTCGTTGGGTTCACAACTGGCGACATTTGCGCCCGGCAAGCGGAAAAAAATACCCAATTAAGTCAAGTTAATATTTGTGCAAAGTCATTTTCAAGTTTATTAGATATTATACAAATTTAGCATTAGTAGCACAATAATAAGAAAGTATGACTAAAATTAATCTCAGGCAAAAATTTAGTTTAATTTCTTAAAGTGAGTTTGAGTGAGTAAAGTAACTTTAGTAAGTAAAGTTTCTTGAGTGAGTAAAGTAACATTAGTTTAGGATTCTATACATTTTAATATGAAGAAATAAGGAAGACACTAATAATCTCCCTGTTAAATATAAATATTTCAAAATGTTTCATCAAATTTTAATATAGTGTTATTTTCTCTCACCTCATTATCATCGAGTAACATGTGAACAGAAGCATCTTTATATTTAAATAAAATAAGCTTGATAGTTGTGTTTTATATTTTCTGATTATTAATCTACCCATGCATAATACCTGAAATACTAGAAATACAAAAACTATATCATGCATTCTTTATAAATATAAAATTATAAAAATACTTATTAAAAATTATTGATTAATTAATAAATTGATTAAAAAATTCTGAAGCATATTTAACACAAAAACATAATATATTTAACTTTTCTTCACATGCTTGAAAAAAGGACGTTTTTCATAGCAAAAAAATTATTTTCGATTATTAAATTAAATAATCTGAAATTAAAGTTAAAAAAAACTTCTCAACTTAAGAAATTCTGATTTTCATTTCTTCTGATACAGCAGCAAAATATTTTTTTTAATGTTTTAAAAAAATTATATAATCCTCTTAATGATCCAATCTGTATATATTTAACTTCCCTTCTTCCAACCAGCAAAAATTACACCAAGTTAAACTATGAAGTGGAATTTTATTTTTACACAATATTCTTTAAACTCATAAAAAATATTTTAATTATAATCTCAAGAAGTATTAAAACTCCATAGTACGGTTTTGATTGGCTTAAATACAATTTTGTTTTAACAATTATGTGACGGATCTATACGCGATTTTCTAATTAATCCTCTTGGGAAATCTTTGGGCTATCAATTCGCATTATTCATAACCAACCCTTCGGAAGAAGAGAATCGTGATATGTAAATTAACTTACTATAAATAGGCGAGGTTTTCTTGCTAGAAAAAGAGAAGGAGAGAAGATATACTCACGCCAGATGAGATTGCTACTGAAGGTATAAATATTAGAATAATTAGAGTGATTTGATTCTTATTAAATGGAAACCTTAAAGTGACGATTGTTCTCTAAGATTGAATTTAAGATTAGATTAAATCGGATAATAGGTTAAATCCTTAATTAAGTTAAGGATCAGTTTTGTTAGTCGCCTAATCGCTCACGTTTTACTGTCGTTGTTCTACTTTCACGGTTTTCATTGATTCATTCTCTTAATATTTTTAATTGAAATAGTGTCTGTTCTTATTGTGGAAATAAATAGATTAGTTGAATCATGTAGAGTGTTTCTTCCCTCCCCCTCCCCCCTCCCACACATCTAGATGCCCGTGAGAGATGCACGAGCCTCTTACAAGTATAACTTAATAAATATAATAGCTATTAAATTTATCTGATATAATAAAAATAATTATATTCTGGAAAAGATACTTGAGTTAGAGGATCTTTTTAAAAATTTTAATCAGTTTTTATAAAATAGTATCATGGAATCCATGAAATATAAACGGTTTAATTAAAAAAAACTAATTACGTTTCTCCTGAAAAAAAAAGAGAGAGAAGAGAGTTTATCTATAGCGATCACTGAATTTCTCTGAAATTAGTATTCAAAGAGCATTGAACAAAGGAAACAGTTGCGGTTGCAAATTACGTGCTTTAATGAAATCAGTTAATCAGAAAAAAAAAGTATTTTTTGTCTTCTTAATGATAAGCAAATGAAGGATTTTTTTTTTCAAATACGCACAACTTTCATTCTTACGATTCAGAAATCCGAATTCCATCGTGAATTAAGTAGGCAAAACCCACCTAATTTAATTAAGAGTTCCTAAATGAAAAATAGCTCATTTTAGAATTAAAATATTTATCTGCAAATAATAAATTATAGTATTTATTTAAGGGTGTTTAGGAGAGTTTTATTGCTGATTAAATTTCATTTCATTTGGATTTATTA
Source organism: Trichonephila inaurata madagascariensis (assembly GCA_019973955.1). Classification (NCBI taxonomy): domain Eukaryota; kingdom Metazoa; phylum Arthropoda; class Arachnida; order Araneae; family Nephilidae; genus Trichonephila; species Trichonephila inaurata. Next base: position 122,547 of record BMAV01027380.1, on the reverse strand, counting down.
CTTTAAATATGCATTTTAAGGGCTAAGATATATTTTTTTGTAATGACGTTTTTAGAGACATACATAGTCGTGGTAGCCAGTAGTCATGGTCTTCTGCCGGTATTTCTTTGAAGTCATAATGCCACGAAAAATCCGTAATAATAAAGGGAGTGATACAAATTAACTCCATAAAAAAGTCACGCGTTTCGCTTTACAGAGCCACGATGTTTCACATAAGCACGCATATGTAGTGTATTTGAAGGGCAGGGGGGAGAGAAAAAGCACAGATAAGCAAACTTTTCTATGAAGCAAGTAAATCCTTTATAGACACTATCGAAGTAATTATATTGCATTCCAAAGCTTACTGACAGCAGCGCAAAGAAAAGGAAGATAATATTTTGGGAAGACCTATGTATTCGTCAAGGGTACTCGGCGTAGTAGTTGAGAGAGACGAACTTATACGCCGGCTTTTGTTAAGGAAGTTGCCAAAAATCGAAGTCCTAACATGTTGTTTTTTATGCCACCTGATCTTGGCTGCACCAGATCCAGGCCCACGGAATTCAACATGGCAAGGGGTTGGATGTACACTTGTCGTTTACCGTAGCTTTGAGCACCCTACAAGTGACAGTAAGATTTTAGCTCGGTTCTACGCCAATGTAGAGGGAGAACACCCTGCGGATGGGCAGGGGTCCTTCACCGAGAGGACTTGCGGCTCGACGGCTATTTAAAGTACCCCCATGCCGCAAAGGTACTATACATTTACAAACATCCATGCCTTCTCCGGGATTCGAACCCAGGCCCTACGGCATATCACTCAACGTCGCTAACCATTATACCGGATGGGCAGGTGGTGATATGGAAGTTTTGTGAAGAAGAGAGCAAAAGTTGCACCAACGTCGCACACTAAAGCAATGCAAGAGTTTTTGGTGGAAGACCTCTTAAATTTGAACGTAGGTCAATTGACGAGATGACCTTCTTTCCAAACTACTGTATCAAACCAATGCGAGAACTTTGAGCCACGATAGATTTAACGTGCATCAACCCCCTCTACAAGATGTGTTTTTAGAAGCACCAGGACAGAACCTGTGACACTCCGGCATGAGTTCGTGACTATAACCACTAGGTTTCCGTGGACATGGAAATTCTGAGAGTTGGATGTCAACTCAAATGCCGTCCTTATTATTTGACAGTGTTTCAAAATTAAGTGATCCTGTTGCTCTAAAGATTATAGTAATGAAGGAGATTAGAACTCGGTACCCTCTGATCAATAAGCACAGATCAATCAATATCCATTAGACTAAAATGATCACCTTAGTCCAGAGGGTGTTATTGATTTATATAGATACCATCGCCACACACTCCCCTGCTAGTGAATCGGTAGATAGGCGAATGAACGATACCGTTTTTAAGGCGAGCGTGTGAGTTATTGCTGTTGCATCAAGTGTGTTTTGACGGCTTGAGTGTTGCGTCATGTGATCTGACGGCTTTCTGTGCTGCATCATGCGAGTCTGACGGATTTTGGTTGTTCTTGCGGTGGATAGATGACGCCACGTCTGCTCCGCGAATGTTGCGTTATTTCAAAAATAAACCAAGGTCACCAATGAAGGAAATTAGAACTCAGTATCCCTAATTTCGATCCCTAAGCACATAACATATCCACTATACAAAAATGATCACTTCAGTCCGGAGGCTGTTACTGGCTTATATAGATACCACAGGCACAATAATAAACAATCATTCGGGAGACACATGCATATTACTGCATATTTCTTAATTTAAAGAGAATACTATTCAATTGAAAAAATCGGTCAAGATATCACTTTTAATTTTTTAAGCTTATTAAGCTTAAATTATTCTTCATATGCTGTTCTATAATCTCACCAAATTTTAAAAAAAAAACAGAGTTATGATAACTTTACTCGTTTTTATTCACATAACTTGATTTTATTCATTTCGTAATGGTAAATCAAATCTTTAAACTGACTTATCTCAAAAAAATAAAATAACTGGTTTATCTTTTAATCCATCTTTTATCTACAATACTAAGGCTTTTTTTTCTATTGTGTCAAAAGCTTTAACATGCAACATATACAAGATGTATGCATGTAACAAAATTTGGTATGCACATTTTTGAATCAAATCAATACTTATATTTTAAAAAAGAATTGAACTTAAAATTCATACATTTTTAAGGAGTTTTCAATAAGCTTTTATAAAAAAACGTACTGCACGAATATCAATCATGTAATCTCAAAACCCATACCAGATTTTGTTATACATAGTTTAACGTACTCGTAAATCAAATTTCATGTGTGTATGTCAATTTCTGTAAAAGGAATAGCATATTCAAATCCCTTCAATATTTTTTTTTCCTTAAAAAAACTAAATGGTTAGCGTTTTATGTAATTTTCAGCACAAAATCTGTTTTACATAGTACATACACGTTAGAGGGCAACAAAAAGTTTTTGAAAATCATTAAATTTATTTCATATAAAGTATTGATTAATAAAAAAGCATTTATAATGTTTAAATATGCCATTTTGTTAAAAAATACTCCAAACTTGTTCTGATACAGAAAAAATATATAAACTTATAATACATAAATAAAATCAATAAATGCAAAATTTTATGATCAGATAATTCTGGTACAGTATATATATTTGAAAACTGTATGGAAATTTTTACTCAGAAAATAAATTCTAAAATTGGATTTAGTTTTGTTTTTCTTGAAATATGTGTTGTAGATTATTTTAGATTTCTTTTGAGCAAAGTTCGAAAAATAAAGACCAATTTTGACTAAATTTTTATAATTTCATTAATTTATTTATTCTTAGTAATTAACTATTATATAATTTTTAGTTTCTTTTCACATAACTACCTACTCTTGAGAGTGATAGTTTTTCCTTAAAAATTATTATAAATGTATATTTATTTGGTCTGCAAACAAGTACTCATCTACAATCAATACATGATAATATTTAAAGTGCATTGTGGATGATGGTAAATTATATCACGGCATCGCTTTGCTTTCAATAATTTGATAGATTTTTGCAATGCTTAAAATTTAATTAATTAAAGTTTTGCATTTACATGAATGAAACACTTTACATAGAATTGTAAAATTGTAATTACTCTCTTATTCTGATTACATATTCAAGTTTTAAAATCCATTGGAATAAATAATTGTAGAAACTATACATAACTAAAAATGAAAAGCTGTAATTAGGTATAAATCTATTTTTAAGATAAGATGCAATTGGAATATGTTCTCTATTTCTGCTCATGTTTTATTATTCATCTAGTATAAAATACTCAAAATATGTGATCAGAAAATAATCATTATAAGAAATACTTTAAGTTGCATAGCTACAGTAAGAATGCTTATTGAAAAACCAAAGATAAATTAGTTTTCTTTGTAAGGGTTCTCCGTGTCTTGAAACTTTTCTTTGACAACATTTCCTTTTCATTTATAAAAAAAAACCACCTGGGTATCTTCCTTAAAGTTTTTTTGTGTTCGTTCTTTATTAGCTTTCTTTAAAAAAAAACGATTTTGTCCTTTTCTTCATGGAAGATTGCGTGAATTGTTAAGCACGCCACAAGAAACATTCGATTTTCTTAAAATAAAAAAACTTTTCTTTTTACTCTTTACTTTAAAAATTATTTTGTTACTTTATTATTTTTCCCATCTAAGTTACAATTACTAGTTGTGAACTTAGAAATCTGGGTATTAATAGCTGTTTGCTACACACGTCTAAGCCTTATCTAAAACTTACTTTTTTACGTTTACCAACACATCCTAAGAAAATTTTAATATTTAGTTGACTCAAACAATATAAATTTTAATTATTCAATACAATCACCATCCATGAAATCATTGTGTGATAAAAAAAAGAGCTTGAATCACTAATAACCGGCAGTGAAACTATTGACAAATTATATGGTATGAGAATCGTATGCTTCAAAAATAGGAGAAAAAAGTAACGAACTTGCTTATTTTTCCATTCCTACTTTTAGTTTACTATTTTCTTATAAATATATATATAATCTTGTTCAAATTTTCAATAATTAATAAAATACTTTCTATTCATCCATTCAAGTTAAAATAATTTTTTTAAAACTTGTAACAGATGCCACTTGATGTTACTACAGCTTTTACAAGTATTAATTCATTAATTAAATTATATTTTTTGATTTTAAATTTATTCAGCGTTATTTCTATCGTAGTTACAACTAACTGCAACAGATGGTGCCAGTACGTTTCTCTAACAAAGTAGGAATTGGCGTTAAAAAAATTATATTACTTGTTATATTTACATCATTGAGTTTTTTCTTCAAATATTGCCAAGTATGATTGTTTAACTTATAAAACAAGAATCGAAAACAGTGATTCTAAGGTGAGTGAGTGAATATTAACATCGCACTGTTCAGCTACACAATGGCTTCTGGCGACGGACTTTGTAATTGTGAACCATGATCAAAGGACGAGGACGACACCTGAGCTGGCACCCATCTAACCTAACTAACACACAACACCAACGGGAGGATGTTTGAGCTCTCGACATATATAACGTCCATCGCTCCCCTACCCAGCGGGTCCTTAGTGGTATTGGGCTTGAACTCATGACTAGCCAGCCATGATCCCATACTTTAATTACTAGGCTACCGCAGCTCCAAGTGATTCTAAAATTGAGCCCCCAAATATGTTAACTACTTTTAGGAAAACTTACAAAATTGAATTTTATTTAATAGATCAGGAAATTTATTTTAAAAAAAACATTTCTCGTAAAATACAAACAAATATCTGCGTGAAAATTATGTAGATAAACATTCATTCATGTAGATATGGTAACTGTGTGTGAAATATTAATGTATTAAATTATACTGCGTATTCAATATAATAAAAGTAGCAAAGTGTCTTTTATAATGTTCGAAGCGATTTTTTTTAATTGAAAGGGTTTAAAATACTCACGTATTGAATTAAATTTATATTTCTTCTATATAATTAATTTTTAATTGAAAACAATTAACACAAATTAGCTTTAGAAATAAACTCGTTTTATGTTAAATAATAGCAGCAGTTTCTCAGGCAAGACATATTTTCCTTTCCTATTGGTGACACAGCAGAAAATGTAAAACGAAAAAGGCTACAACCGAAACGTATGTTACGGAAGAGATTCAATTCAAGTACATTTCAAATTAAAAAAGAACCTTATGTCAGTTGATAGTCATGTTGAATTGAAAATTGGAAAAAAATTCGCTTTCAGAACGTAAAACGGAAAGAAAAAAGCCTGAAACCATGCTTTTATAAATGCATTATATATGCTGAACGCTAAGTCATGACGTGCTTCAGAGTAAAATTAACTAAAAATGCACAAAGAAAACAGCATAGGAAACACCGATTTATGAAAAAAGATAACTAGAATCTATGAAATTTTCGAGGGGATCAGAGAACACCTTTACTACTAAGCTACTCGAATAAACAAGCGGAAAGCTTTTTATTAATCAAGCTGCAACTTTTGAAACAAATACCTGTAAGAATTGTACTTATTAAAAATTAGTAAAAGAATTATCATGAATAATGGAATGTAACAATTGCTTGAAACTCAGCTAATTATAATTATATGACATTAAAAACCAAAATATCGTATTAGGGTAGCTTTATACAGGATTTAGAATGTATCGTATCTTTAGGCAATGAATTTAGATCCACGAGTACTACATGGGTATATTTGAAGTTTTTCAAGAAACGTTTCGGCACTAAATTTAGCATTAAAAACTATTTCTGATTGCATTCGATATGAATTAGTTTAAATAATCATTATAACTTTTTGTTTTAAGATTTAGTTTTCCAATTTCATCTCATTTTTAATGAAGAGTAACTTATGTCTCTATTTAATTGTTCTGAATAAGGTTTTTCATCTGTTAAGTGGTCATTTATTTTAGGCATTAATTTTGTTGGCTTAGTTCTAAAGGGGTTTTTTTTTGTTTGTTTGTTTTGTTTCTTTTTCAATGTATCGGTATTTGTACCCATATTAAGGCTTGTTGGAAAGCTAAAATCTTATTTTTTTGACAATTTGAGATTTTTGCATTTTCAAATTGTATAGATTTTAACCTTTCTAAAAATACCGTACTTTAACCTCTAGGGTATTTAGAAACCCTTAAAACCGATTTTTAAATAATCATTGAAACTGGGCCATGCCCATTTGAATGGCGCGAAAAATGTAAACAAAGTACTTCGTTTTTGCTTAAAAGTTGAACGGCTGATATAAACCAAAACATTGTAAATTGAGCCTTTTTTTTATTTCCTAGCCGATTAGAAGTCTCACTCTATGCATTAAAATCAATTTATCTCAAAATGTGAATTTTGATGTTCGATGTACCCTTTCTGAGAAACTATTGTTCACAGGTATGTAAATTTTGTATAAAATATTTATAATGTTGTCTAATATATACTGAAATGAGCTTTTTGTAAAAACACAAAAATCTAATTTTTACAAATTTTTTAAGTAAAAAATGGGTCAAATTTCGTAATGTTTGTTAAAATACTTTATAATTTATCAAAAAAACTCAAAATTAGCTGAAAGCTCATTTCAGTATAATGAGAGAGGTGTACTTTAATTGCATGAAAAATTTCAAGCATATACATATAACAAATTTTGAAAAAAGGTACATCGAAAACAGCCAATTTAACATTGTCAGTATATAGAGACTGAGAGGTTTCCAACTCCCCTTAATTTAATTTAATATTATACACTTCTTAATTATAACGAATGACAAGGCTCTTAAGTGAAACAGTTTCAATTTATAAATTACACATTAACTAATAATATGTATTCAGGATTACGAATGTATAAATAATTCGATAATTTGTACACATTCAAATGTAGAAAAAAATTATTGTTGAATTAAACTGTAACACACACTAGAATAACTGTCAGTAAAGTAAAATAATGATCAAAAGCAAATTTGAATGTTATATCACCGAATACGAATGATTCTACTTACCGAAAAGATTACTGTTCCCCACCAGTGGCTCTATGTATATGTTGATTCTGACGGGCCTTTTAAAAACAAAACAGAGCTGTTCCTTCAAAACGTTGTAAGCGAGTTCGTAAATATTTATATAAAACATGAATAACAGGAAAAATAAATGGCACAAATTGAGTTCTGTGATGTTACATCATAATGAGCACCATGTTGCTCACAGTCAAATTATTGTCAACAAAACAGTTCGCTGCCACTACCAACCTATTTAACTTAAGAATCGATTACGTTTAAAAACTTACCACTGACATTTTTATTGTATTCACATACTTTTTTTCTTTCTTCGGATACAGCTTGAGGCAGCGGTAGTCTAGAGGTCATGGTAATGGACACGTGACCGGTTTGTCATGACTTCGAGCCCAGTACCGCTTAAGACCTGCTGTGCAAAGGCGACCGATGCACGTTAAACATGACAAGGCTCAAGGTGTGGAAGATAGGAAAGAGAGAATACCAACTCAGGCGTCGTCCTTGTCACTTGACCATTGTTCAAAATTACGTGGTCCGTCACCAAAAGCCCTCAAATAGCTGAAGTGTGTGACGTTAATATCCTCTCATTCGAATGTAGTTTATTAGCCATGGTAGCTCAGTGGTCAAGGTCACGAACTCGTAGCTGGCGTATCATGAGTTTGAGCCTAGTACCACTAAAGACTCACCTAGTACAGGGGGCCGCTGAACTTTAAGTCTGTCGAGTGAGTGAGTGAATATTAACGTCACCGAATTCAACTACTCGATGGCTTTTGCCGAAGGACTATTAAATTTTGAACCATGGTCAAGTGACAAGGATGACACCAGAGCTGCCCCCTTTCTCCTAACTTCCACACCATACTGATTGGAGAACGTTCGAACCTCGACATATTTAACGTGTATCAGCCTCCTCTGCACGACGGTTCTTCAATAGTACACGCTCGAACTCGTGACACGTTTGCAACAAGTCCATTATCTTGACCCCTAGACTACCACGGCCATGTTAAATCTGCAGAAGTTCAAACGTCCTCCCCTTGGTGTGGTACGAAAGCTAAAAGAGGTGGGTGCCAGCTCAGGTGTCGACCTCGTCACTTTTAAATCTGGTTGAAATTTACGAGATCCATCGCCAATAGCCTACGTGCAGCTTTATTGCTATATGTATAGAATAGTGGGAATTATATATAGAATTATATATAATTCCCACTCATTCACTCGGATATAGCTTTCGTTTAAAAAACCTAGCATTTTTACTGTGTCGAAGTAGCTTTAGCTTATCTTCATATACCGGCTCCGATTAGAAAGGTGAGGTCTTCGTTGGGTGGACATAGCTTTACTCTGCCTTTAGATACCGTTGCTGGTAATGAAACGGATGTATTTAAATTAAGTCACAATAAATTTAACTTGTCTTCGGATATTCCGTTTCGGACTGTTACAGAATTATTTTATTTTGGAATCCTTCAAATAAAAATACGATTGGATTAATTTTTAGAGTTTAAAATACAAAGGGCCGAAAAGAATAACCTTGTCTAATTATGACAACGTGGCTTATGTCCTGTAATTATCAAGATTTCTCTTTTTTTTTTTTCTTTTTTTTTTTTTTTAAGAAATTTGTATTTAAAAGCAGATTGAATATTTCTAAATAGAAACGTGTTGTAAATCACGTAGAAAATGCTTTCATTTTGTAAAATTTTTAAATAATTTTATCTATATATTTTTGTTGATTAATTTTTAGCACGAACGCAGAGCTCCAGGTCAGCAGCCAGGCCAAGCCAGTGAAGGTATACTCCCAAAAAGTCATGTCCGGTGGTTAGGCGAAAGCGGAAAACAGCCTTGGCTCTATCCAGGTTTCTTAGGATTGGACCCACAGTCGACAGAGTTTCCCATGACTTTTCAAGGCTCTTGGTGTTGTGGGTCAAGGCAGTATATTTGTCGATGTATGTGTAAATAATGATCATAGCTCTTTTGAGATTCAATGCGACTTCAGTTTGAGAAGGCTTGGCTCCCTGCTGGCATTTTGTGGGCCCTGTCATTGCCGGGAAACCCAACAAGACTTGGGGTCCGCTTAAGGCCACAGTCCTGTCATTATGAGATTATCAACGCAGTTTGTAGGGAAAGCCCTGTATCTGTAATTATTTTTGAGATCTCGCTGTGATTGAGTTGCATTACTTACGTATAAGAGTATTTATTTAACAACTAATTTTAGGTTTTTCGATTCAAGTAATGACTAAAATATTTATCGGTTGACGTAATGTTGATTATTGCAACAAATTAATATCGAAAAGCATTTATTTTTATTATGAAACAAGTTAAGCACTGGCTAAATTAGTTTTCAACTAGATTGCTTACTGTTTCATAAAGCTATTAAGAAAGGAAAATAGAAACGATAAGATAAAAAGTGGCCATTATAAACAAAGCTAACTCATCGAAAGAAACGATCTATAACTAAAAAAAGATGTGAAGTATCTATGTTTAAACTAATTTCTTATTATAATGGATTTGAATGAATTTTGAAATATTTTTAAAAAGTTTTGTTTTTCAACTGTGAACGTGGTTTTCTATGACTATTTGTTTTTTGTTTCTTATATTATTGTACAAATACTTTTCACCTATTGGGCCCCATAATGGCAAAAAAGCCTTTGCAGACACGGCTAATCCCAAACTGTAAGAGCAATTTTTTGGTGTCACCATCTATTGGTGGCTTTCGCTAACAAATTGTAGACGCTTGAATTAATCTCAATTCAAGCTCTTGTCGAATGCTAAATATAGCCGTGATTTAATTTTGTCCAGGTAACAGAGTCAATTTATTCCTGAAGAACTAAAATCCTGCGCACTGGAAACTATCGAAGAAAGATATCCAACAAATGAGTGGCTCCATATCTAAACTGACGGATTATACCTGCCTGAACCAAACGGAGTCAGCGTAGGATGGTTCTGTCGGTTTTTTGAAGGCTCATTGGCCGTGGGAAAGATCTCCACCTACTACAATGGTGAGGTCCTGGCTTTCTGTGAAGCTACAACGCATTTACTATCCACTGGCCAAGCTCCTGCAAAAGTTGTCTTCTTCATAGACTCCCAAGCTGCAATTTTAGCTTTAAGCATTAATACACCAACTGACTGCATTAAGGCTGTTTTCGTCATATGTACAAGAGCGTGACCTTAGCGCAGAGCACATTTTTGGACAGAAAAAATGCGTTTATTTTTATAAAAATGTGTGACATTGTAACTCATGCATTTGTTCATAGTATAGTGTTTTTAAAATTTCAGAATATTTCATAAATAATTCATTTTTTCCATTTAACATGTAAATGGATAGCTCATTTAGCATTATAGTATAGGAGAAAAAATGCGAAACACATTTTATAAAAGAAGAAACGTGTCAATTCATATCAAAATGAGTAGTATGATAAAATGAGTGATTCTCTAGAGGATAATAGTGAAGCCAGAATAAAATTTTAATGTTTGAATTGAGCACTTTTATATATGAAAAAATATTCATCATTTGGGTCCTATGCTTTAACATTAGCCGAAAACAGCCTTAACACAATTCAGTGCCGAACTAAAATTGTGGAGCTCATCTCATATGGCTGGACTTCTGCCTTATAGTGGGTCCCAATGAAAGAGGGCAGTAAAAGAGCCAACCAAAAAGCCAAACAGGGAGCCCAGTCGACTCAACCGAAAGTTTTCTTGACTTTCAGAAGAGCAAAGAGCATCATCTCCACACACATTGATAAATATACTGCCATGACTTAAAAAAAAAATGAAGAGTTTTGGAAAGCCATGGGACACTCTGGCCACTGTGGACCCAATCCCGAGGCACCTGGAGGGATCCGAGGCTGTAGCCCGCTTTCGCCTATCTATCGAACATGACTTTTTGGGAGTATACGTCCACCTGCTGCTAACAACGTCTGCCCACTCTGCGGCCATGCCAAAATGGATGGTGACCTCCTGATTCAAGGCACTAGACTCGATGAATACCTGGTTGATGACATCGTCAGTCGGTACTGGGAGTCTCGGCGTCAAATGGTCAAGAAGTCAACCACGCGCGTTGGATAAATAAATAAATAATTTATTACTAGAGGGATCTCTGTCATACAACCATATGACATAAAAAGCTACAATTTTCAGAACCAAGAAATCTATCGATTCCACAATCTTAGACTTAACCCGCGATCACCTGCGCGGGGTGTTCTGTACACCCCAGCAACAAGAAAATCCTCCCAGATTATTAAAAAGGATGTGCAGAACCACGATTTTTTCTGTAGCTGCACATTTTAGGTCATTGAACCTTCAGGCGTGATGCAATCCCTCTTTAAGGAACGATTGGAATGTAATGACCTTCAAAAGTTTATCTGGAGGGCTGAGAAATCCGGCGAGAAGTTGAGCATTTGTACACAGTCTGCTCTGAAAGCTTGGAAAATGATTAAAATATTATTTTTCTACTTTCTACAATCATTTTATCTCATTAATTATAAAGTATATTTATTACTGGCATATACGTTTTATACTGGTTTATGAAAAAATATAAAATAAGGGGTTTAAAAATGAAAATTTTGTATGTTTAGTTTAAATTAATGTTAGTCTCATTTGTGTGCAATAAATTTAATAATTTTATTTGTATAATACAAAAAACATCTTGTACTTTATAAATATGTATCATAATGACTTAATTTTTATTTTCATAATTAAATACACGCGTTAAAAGTTTGGGGTGTTCTCTACACCCCACGAGTAACGAAGGTAGCAAAAACAGGCGCGAGTGACCGCTGGTTAAGAATCCACACAACTCGCCGCCTCTAAACTTAGAATGTACAAATATCAAATACTTTGCAAAAAGTACATTTAAAATCATCTTTCAGTTGGAAGTTATAAACTAAAGCATAAAAATTAGGAATGTATGTAGGAGAAAAATTTTCAGATTTGGATATGTGTATTTGTGTTCAAGAAATAATAATAATAATTGAAAAAAGACCTATATATATTGAAAATATTAAAAAAAATATGATGAATAGAATAATTGATAAATAAATATAAAAGTAATTTAAAGAATGCACCTTATATATATATAAGCATTTCCTTCTTTTAAGAGTTCATAACAATTAATTATTGATTGAAACATCCCATTTTTTGCAATATATTATGTTTGTCTTAGAGTTTATTGCCTAAATGGGAATAAGAAGTAACATTTTTCGAAAAAATACATATTTTTTTCAAATAATAAAGATTAGGATTATAGTGACGGACAACATTCATGAAAATAATTGATTAGTGTCAGTTCGTCCAAATCTGTTCCTTATGCAATAGATAAATCGTTTTGAATCATTTATAATTAGTTTGTCAAAAAGATTAACAATCATATATCTCATGTTTTTCTTTGTATTATGTATTAGCTCAGCACAAATTGATGGCATATTATAGCATTTGATCGAGAACATTTTTCCGATTCTATCATAAATCTCGCAGAAAAGCGTGACTTATACCACAAATAAAATATTTTGATCGTTATCGTATTTTATTAATGTTGTAAAATATTTTGATCTTCTGTAGGACCTTTAGGAAATTGATTGATTATTTCATCACAATGTGCTCTAGAACTGTATTAGTATGTTCACAAGTTTCATAACAAGATGTATTTTCCGGCAAGAAAGTTTTTATATGAAAAAAGAATGACGAAACATAGTTTCAGATCATCTCTTGTGCATAGAAAATATTTATCCATGGAAAATACTTCGTATTTATTAAATAAGCGTCGATAGTTTAAGTTACGATGTAATAATTCTGCGTATTTCATTTTTACATCTGTGTCAGGAATAAATATTATTCATTAATGCATAAATATATCCCGTTTACCACCTACTCTTTCATTTTTTCCAACAGTTATACGTATCATTAATCTATATGTATAGTTTTAGTCACACATTACTAACAAATAGTTATTACTTATGCGAAAACTATGCGTATTTTTCTTTCATTAATAAAAGTGTATTACATCATGTTGCCTTATTTTAACATAAACAAGTGAGACAGTATAGATAAATCAGTATTACTTGCAGAAGTATAAACTCAATACAAGCTAAATTTTTCATGATTTTCAAAAATACATGACCTGAATCTCTGGTAAAAGTTTTGAATTATATGTATTTCCGGATTTTTCCTTCACTGAATAAATTCAGGCGTGGAGCATTTCCCTTCGTAATACATTTCTGAATTCTCTCAGGAGCAATTTAATTAATGCGAGGGCATTAATCGGCAACAAGTTTTCTACCATTATAAAAAAGGAATTCGTCGCAAATACAACGTGTGATTGCTGTAAAATAAATTACTGTTTTAACATAGGTTTTGTGATTGAAAACGAATTATATAAGAAGCTTGTATTTATTAATCAATGAATACATTGAAGGTAGTATTTTTCGGAAATAAACTACCTCAAGTATGCGGTATGTTGGTGTTTCTCAAACTGTGGGGCGCACCCCCTAGGGGGCATGATAACCATACAAGGGGTGCGCAAGTATATCGAAAAGTCGAAAACAAAAGATTATTTTTTAAAAAACAATTATTAATTTACTGAAAAGAGAAACAAAACAAAATACATTCTGCCATAACAATAAATAAAATACACATTTATACTCATATAATACACTTATACAAACTATCAGTACTGCGCAATGTGTTTCATAATTTATTTAACAGTACTAAGTTAAGAACGTTTAATAATTACCAATGACCATATGAGCATGTCATAAAATCATTAACAAAAATTTGATACTTATTTTGATAATTTGTAGGGTTTATAGTTAAACTCACATATTGTAGTTTTACGTCAAAGTGTGTATATTATTATTGAATTCAATAGATTGTTATTGTATGGAGAGAGGCCCGAAGAAATTATGATTTAAAATTGGGTCGCAAGTATAGAAAGTTTGAGAAGCACTGAGATATGTGTCAAACTTTGAGAAAAATTCTTTGTTGAATGATGATTGCATTTTATATTTGTGACTAGTTACTACAACTCTGAAGATAAATATTAAGTCTTAGGTGTTTACTGCTTAGAAATGTATTTTGGTTTTTATTATTTAAGAAAATTCTGAATAATTTCATTTGTAATATGAGTGCTTATAAACTTCGCACTATAAAGTAATTCGAGGGTTAATGACAACGTACCTCATAATCTTTAACCATGGTCCAATGACGAGGATTACCATTGAGTTGTCATTCCCCTCTCTGAACTTTCATACCACGCCATAGGGTGGACTTAAAACATCGACAAATTGAACGTACATCTTCCCTTCTATACGGCGGGCCTTCAATGCTTGTAATATTAAATCTGACAAAAAGTATCTTAGAAACAATTGAAATAAAAGTTATACATAAATATCTTGAACTTACGCAATAGGTGGAATGAGTAATAATCACCTAAGTCGCGCGCGCGCGGGGGGTATAATTTTGCATATAAATCCTCATACTTATAAATCATTTGATTTGTAGTTGGGCTGTGGACGACAAAAAAAAATAATTTAGAAAAAAAAATGTTTCATAAAATCTTCAATAACAGGAATACAAAATTGCAAACCGAAGTTATTTGGATTTAAAGGGTTTTATAAGGGCTAAAAAGTAGTCTTTCGAATCAAAGAATTTTATTTTCAAAACCCAAAATGTCCTTGTAGCATGCTAATATTGTTTCCCCTTATTTTGATGAAAAATATCGCTCTTCGTTGAAGTTTGTTTTTTTCTAAAATTTGTAACCCGTTTTCAATTAAACTGAAGACTTCTGTCAAACTACCAACCGTTATTCGATCTTCTGATTGAACTTGGTCTAAAGATTCATGTTCTTTAAAATCTTGCTCGGGCTGATGCATTTCTATTAGCTCATCAATTGACAGATTCTGATTGTGAGAGAGAGAGAGAATCTAGCAGTTCTTGAACGTCATTACTATCCAATTCTAAATTTATTTGTCTGGCAAGATCGACAATTTCTTCAATCACTTTGAGGATCTAGCATTTTCAGGCCCTGGCACTGTTTCCTTCTGAACTTCAGTAATGGGGAAAAAAGACGAATCCATGATATCTGAAAATCGCGTAACTCCGAATTCCCGTAAGTTGGGATAGCAAAAGTCGAGGTATTACTGGATAAAGGAAATTGTAATTCTGTACTTAAGACTCGTTATGCAATGTTTATTAAAAGAATGCAGTATGAATATAAATTGTATGAAATATTGCTTAAATTCTGTATCAAGTCAATAAAAAAAATCCACAAAAATTTCGTCAATATTTGATTTTATGTTCTATGTAACTGTCAGTTGAATACATCAAAAAGTTTATTGTATGAATGATATGGATAATAATCGTGAAATGAAAAGTTGGTTTTTAAAAGCCTTAAATGCTTATGAGCTGTTTTCTAATTAGAAATAAAATTATTTTAATTATGTCCAACAATTATGCCTCAGAGTTCTGCACTTTGCTCCTAAAAGGCTATTTATACTATTAACACAACTTTCTTTTGTATGTTTTTTACATCCAGTTATGGCCCCCCAAATCAATTAAAAGAGCATAGGTATAAAAAGAATTAAGATAAAGTACATATGTATTTGCTTTATAAGAGGTTGAATTCCTTTTTTGGTATAAGAATATATGTAATATATATTACAACTTATAAATAGGTTAATACACTATATCACGTTAATATTACTCTTAAAATTTAAACTAAAATACCTAAAGTTGTATAAATAACGGTATTGAGAAATAATAAATAAAACAGAAAGTACTTTTAGTAAGAATTAATAACTTACGTCATAATTATTTTCACAAAAGTATGTAAATATTAGGAATAACAAAATCAGTTATTAATTTAATTCTGTAAAGGAAGAAAAAAAATTGTTTTTTCTTTTTTCCTAAAGAATCAAAATTTGAGGTTTAATGTTTACATTTTAGGCACTTTTGTATTTTAAAAAACAGGAGTAATGGCTAGTGTTTGCTTTTTTTTCTTTTAAATCCACATTTTTTAGGAAATCTATATTTTTTTCTTCTTTTTCTAAATACTTTAAGCAAGAATATTTGTAAAAAATACGTATGCATAAATTTTCAGATAAAAATGATTAAACCCCCCTGATCAAATAATTTTAGTTAAAGAGAAATATTTCATGGAATCATCTTAAGTGCATAAAACTTTTATGAAAAAAGTTAAATATTTTCGTGTTTGAGCAAACGCGAATGTGAAAAAAATCTGTATTGTTATGTATGAAAAGGAATTTTTTAACCTACATTTTTCACTAGAAACATGAAAGAAAAAAAAAGGTTATTTCTTGAATGCATTTCTTTTCGAAATAGATCTCGATCGAATTTCTTTAATTTATTGAACGATGCTCCTACTGAATGGAGAAGATCCAATCTCTGAGAAAAAAAAAATTCCCTACTGGATTTCAGACACACAATGCATACTAAGAAAATCTTTCATTCAAAAGCGTATAAAGTAAATATTTAAAACTTATAAAGTTTTTAACTTTAGTTGAATTAAAAAACTTCTCTTCTTGTAATTTAAACGAATCATTTTTTTAAAAAAAAACTTTTAAAAAGCGATTAAAATTTACCTTAAATAGGTATATGCTTTTAAAGAGAGAGAGGTCACACTAGTTATGAATCAATCTGTATGTTAAGATGCCAGTAACATATGTTCCGTTTTTCTAAGAAATATTTTTCATGGAAAACATCTGCATCGTTCTATGGATGATTACGTATTTCTCTCAATGTATCTCTGCTTTATGTTGTACAGTCATGTTATAAGTTTCGTTTCTTTGAATTCGTTTCTTAAATATCATTTTTGTGAATTGTTTAATATTTTGATTCTTTCTGCAGATATATAGAAACTCTATTTCTTCGTTATTTATTTATATTAATTTACTCATTCATCTTTTCAATACTCCCATAATAGTTGATCATTTAGTAATGGGAAAGTTTTGGCATTATCAAGATAATTTAACCTCACATTCCGCTCTTCTTCCTGAAATTCCATTTTAAACTTGCCAGATCTAATTATATTTCTCCTTATGCATTTAATTCGATTGGCAATTTATTTCATTTTGCTGTTTCAATCTCCATACGGTTTTAAACTGTAATATTTTGTATCTATTTTTTTCATCGATATAAGTATATATATATATCAAATAACAGAACATTTCAATAAAGCATTCACTTATTCCCAGTGTTACATTCTAAGGATCTTTATATTATCATATCTTCTTTTTTAAAAAAATAATTGAATAGATACACGAGAAAACTGCTATGGAATGTACATATTATTTATTGACTATTTTGGTAAATGTTTCGTTGTAAAGCAATTAATTCCACATTATAAGATATTTCAGTAAGATAATGCATATAACGAATTTGCTATTGTATCTTCTTTTAAAGAAATATTTTCGTTCCATTGTTAATGTAATGATAAAATTAAAACCACATACTGTGTCGCCGCAAACATACGGATTCCTTTACACTCCTCAATTATATTACATAGATAGAAATCAGAACAAATCAGTTCAACTTTTTTGGAATGTGCGAAAGGAGTTTGTTAAGCATTGGATACTTTCTACTGAAGTCAAGTTCGTTAAAATTCCTGATAGTACACAGAATTTGAACATAACAAAATCATGGATTCAATTTTTGAAGTTAATTAGAAATCTGACTTTGATCTTTCAATAAGAAACATGGATTCATCGAATAATTACATCATCGCATTATTACAGCCTTGTGTGAACAAGGCTGGGATAATAAAACGCATATTTCATATTAAGCAAATGAGAAATCCTTCATTGAAAAAGCACTCAAAATAATTTTTCAATGAATAATTAGCTAGTTAGTATGAAACGTGGTTTGTTTGATTGTTTATTATCGTCGCATTTCGGAGCAACTGTAGGGTTTTTGATGCAGACTCGCAAATTTGAATCACGGTCAGTTAAGTGACGAATATATCCCCCATAAGCTAGGGTACCTTGCAACTCAAAATTCCTTCACCATTTTGAGCTTTGACAGAATTAACTTGTTTTCTCTGTCTCTTTGCTCCATATTACTAGTCAATGGCATCCAAGTTCGAGCCCCCTATTCGACAGAAACAACGTCGATCATGAGTTCGACATAATGGATGCACTTATTCTGTGATCGCAATATGAAATGTACATTAATATTATTGAGTAAAGGGGAAAATGAGCGTAACATGGTTTTATCTTTAAAATAATTCTTTGTTTTCTAAGCCTTTTAGATGTTTGTATTAAGACAGTAAAATATGCATGTATGTTGAAACACAAGAACTTACGAAAGTAGTTCAAAATACTTATATTTATGCTTCCAAATCACTTTCTTTCAAAAAGAAGGAACTAAACGCTTTGCTTCATTAGAATTATTGGTGCTTTAGGGCTTATCTTTGAAAACGGTCGAATGAAAACGTAATCATAACCATTCTTTTTAAGCGAATCACATATTATACCTTGGATAAGAGTTCTTTCTTGAAAAGTAAGATACTTAAATGAAAGTTTCATGTGCACACACATAGTTGGAGTTATCTCTAAAAGTAAAACTTTGATTCTGCAAAAGTATTAGTGTGTTTTCAGCACTGGAAAAAATGGATTGAGAGAGAGAGAGAGAGATTTTCGAAACATTAAGATAGTTCTATATTATGAAAATGGAAACATAATATCGGCAGCCTATTTTCTAATTTTTATGGAAATGCAAAAATACTATTAAAGGTACATATATTTATTGAGAAAAAATATATGACTAAAGTATTAACATAAAATTAATATAGTTCTTTAATCTAATGTTATAAAAGGAATTTTATGTAGTCTATGATTTCAAATTTTTTGGCTTAAAAATAATACCAATATAGACTTTATAAAAAATGCTACGCATTATCTTTAAAATACTTTATCCCAATTAAAGACAAAAAATTAAATCTATTAGAAAAAGAAGGCAGAAAAGAATATTAAAGTAAACTTTTTTTTATTGTAATAACACTTTTTAAATAACAATAATAATTTGTAACTTCTTCTGCAAGTACACACACATTGAGAACAAACAAACATATCAAGCGATTTTAAAGATTATTTTATATTAGTATCCATAGAGAACGAAGTATATTTTTTACTTTATTCCGTCTGTTTCAAAGTTTAATTAGAGTTTAATTTTAATTCCCTTGCAAAATTCCATGCATTATTTCTTGCTCTATTGCTTATTTTATGAGTTATGAATATAATTAAAGGAGGAAATGTAAACATTTTAATAAATATTCCATTATTTTTAGCTGTAAATACTATATTGGGTTATACTTCAAAATGTAATCATTTCGCAGATTCGTCTACATCCTTAGACAGTTCAGAAAAATCTGAAGAATTTATTTATTCTTATTTATTTTCTATCAGGTTACAACTTTTTATTAAATTATTTTCATCATACTCTGACTGGATTTAAAAGAAAAACCTTACATTAACGACACATTTTTGCAGCAGTATAACACACACTGATATCTTAATACCAGTTCCTCGTTCTAGATTAAATATGCCTTTCAAAATTCAACAAATTATTGCTTTTACAAACACACTGTATGATTTTTCAAAGAAACAGTGTCATGACACAGCAAAAGTTTAAAAAAAAACAGGGTATTCAAATCCTCTTCTTGAATAACCCAAACTATTTGATCAAGAAAAAAGTTCAAATGATTGCACTAACGCTGCATTAAAACGGTGACATAAATGACTGAGGAAGAGGGGTTAATAAATGACCAGATAGATAAAGATTAGTTACTGGGATGATGGTGAGTAATTACATTTCCCTCTGTCTTTGTAACGAGGTTTTTGATTGCTTTCTGTCGTGAACTTTATCTGGATGAAGTGATTTGTATGCAATTAATGATGTTCTATTTTTTTCTTTTATAGGGAATTGATTACGGTCTGATTGAGAGAGAGAGAGAGAGAGATTGCGAGATAGTCAAAGGATATTTGAATTCGTAAAAATGGCATTTTAACTGATATTAAAGGATTTAATTAGAAGACTATTTTTAAGAAAGGGATTTACCTTTATAACTACGCTGTCTGATTTAATTTTTAATTTGATTTATGTCTCATTGAAGAAACATGAGTAATATTGTCTATTCATCTTGTAATTTTGAGCCATGGTCAACAGATTAGGACAAGGGTCGACAAAACGCGGCTGGCGAGCGTCATGCCTGCGACTGTTTGCAAAGGCGGTTGTGGTTCTTCAGATTTCAGACAATAGGAACCATTAAAAAACAATTATATATAGTAAAAATTGTTTCCCTTTCTCTTTTTTTTACATATATATCTATCTTTTATGTACCACAAAATCCGGCGTATAATGGGCACCCATACTTTCAAACTGCAGTTTTTATTTTTTAAGTATATTCGCCGTATAACGAGCACCACCTTTCTTACGAAGAAACCTGAAATATACATATGCAATGCTGTTATGTTTTGAAGCGATTTATTCAAGGTATTTTCCTAAGCTTTTGCAAAAATAGTATACTTTTAACACTGCAACCCTTTAAGTTCATTAAGAAGTTCATTTCTTTTAAATAAACAGTATTTCGAGAAATATGTCGAAATCTAATTTTTTATGTTCATCTCTTTTTTTTTATTATTATTATTATTTTTAAGTTATCATTCTTATACTCGACGTATAACGCACATCCATAAACTTAGATTTTGTTTTCGGTGCGCAAAATGCACGTTATACGCTGGATTTTACGGTAATTATCTACTGAAAAGAAATTACCTTATTGGTGTCTACAATAAAACGTTTGACAGACTTAAGATTTCTGTATTAAATTGTTTTCATTGACAAAGTGTATTGAGAATTAGTGAAGATATTAAAATTATTTCTAAAGCAGTAAAAGTCTGACTTATTGGTAAAAATGCCGTCACGAAAAAACACTCCTCTAAGTGGTTTTGTGCAACATTTGCTTATTTAGGTACATGTTTTATGTAGCGCTCTTGAATGTGAGCAAAATATACACATACATCTCCAACAGAAATGACAAAAACACATTCCGTATTTTGAGACATGCTTAAGGGTCAAAATAGAGTTGGAAAGACTATTATATGCTGGAACAAACGAAGCCAATTTTAATCAATAGTGTAAACATGGAATTTAAGAGAAAAGTTCTTACGGCATTGTTGGTAGAAACATTTTTCGCGACGCTTAAAAATTTATTTCTCAGCATTATGATATTTTGACAGTGGTTGTTCTTGTATTAAGTCACAGAAATAAAAATATTTTCAACAGCTTAAAATTTTTTGGAAAGAATGAAAAATTTACTTTTTGTAAAGCTTTATTTAAATATTATTAAAAAAAATATTAATTGGAGCTCTAGTTTTAATTGAGATCGCTACCAGTGGCTTCCGTTCCCCTACTACTCAATCATGTGTCTCTTGGTAAAAATGCTTGCTTAGGTAAATAGCTCTTTGAAACCTTAGTTATTTTGTTTCGCTTAAAAAGCTCCTTTCTTCGAAACATTACCGACCCTTGAACAAGAGCGACACCTGAACTGGCACTCTGTTTCTGAACTTCTGCACCACGCACACAGGGAGAACTTTGAGGAACGACAGATTGAATGAGCATTTCAAAAAGTATCTTCTTTTAAAGGTAAAAGAAACATAACATATCCTTTTCAAAAACTGCTTCATTATTTTCATAAAAAACGTTTAATAGTAATTTATGTGGTCAATTTCATTCCAGTTACACAACGTTACTCTGAACATGTAATACAAAATTCTTCCCGCGTATTCTAACAACCGTCTATGAGTCAAAAATATATTTTCCAGCTGCGAGTACTTTTATACATATTTTTGGGTTTATATTTTTATTTCAATGGGAAAACAGATAAAATATATGATACATTGCCAACATCTGTTTAAATATATTTCAGTAATTCCTAACAAAGAAACCTTTCAATGACTACAAATTCAACTCTAACGTAAAATAAATGCAAACACGAAAATTCTTTTCCAAGTAATGCATTTTTGAATAGGTCGGATATTTGAATAAACCTCTGAAATCATTCTGCTTTCAGATTTCCTTTCGAATCTTTACCATTTCAAAAGTTTAACATTCTAAGTAGTATCCGTAAGAAATCGTAGATCGTAGTAGACGAATAAATTCTCAGCACCAAAAATGTAAATAATTCGTTTTTAGTTGTAATTCGTAGGCAGCTTTTATATATTTTGTATTTAAATGTACGGGTTTTTTTTTTAAGTATTTTTTTTTATTTTAAAGAGAAGTATTTTATGGAATGTAATTTATTTCTTGTTATTTATGGCCTGCAATGCAGAGGAAAAAATTTATATCTCCCCTGTAAGGCTGAAATAAGTCGAAGCTATGTATATATATAAATCAGACATAATAAATAACTATAAACATTTTACTAAATATTGCTTAATTCAGAAATACCCAATTAATTTTATTATATGAATAAAGCTATTCAAAACAGTTAAGATTAAAAATTCTGAGATTGTGATAATAGTTTATTACTATAAACTTAAATATTTCTTAGTTATAGTTATCTCCATAATCTAATATTAGGTAAAATTACTTATTATTGTTTTATTCTTATTTACTCTAGTGTTATTAAAGTTATGCTATAATTTGCAACTCTTATTAATTTTTATTTCTATTCTTTTTATACTTTTGTTAAGTGCTACATTTCAGCCCTTCACATGATTTAAATCTGCATTAGGGTCCAGAATCTGGCAATAACTTATTTATTGCACTCAGATTTAGCGCGGGCTTTGCATTTGTATGTGCAATTTTTAGGTAAGTTACTTCTATCTTGTAATGGATTTAGATATTCCTATCCATTATTTTCTATTGGTTTTTGCTCAGTGTTATTTGCATAAAGGGGGAAAGTTGGCTGGCCAAAAAACATGCTCAACCCCACTTTTATATAAATTATTTTATATATTGGCTGTCCTGTCAACAACGTTTATAACACTGCAGCATCCATTTTATAATTTTTAATCTCGGTTACTCATATGTCCTTCATTGTGTGCTTTTCCTACTGTCTATGTGTTTTTCGAATGTGATTATTGGATGTTATCTCTCGTTTGTAGAGAATAAGCATATATATATATATATATATATATATATATAGTTTTTAATAATTTCAACTAGACAGGCCGAAGATAAAAGAGAATATTAGAGATAAAAGAATCATATCGATCTTCAAACCTTAAAAAGAGGGATACTGCAGTATTATAAACAATGCTGACTGAAAAGAGTTTTTAAATTTATATAATGAGCAGTTCCCAGCTTTAAGGTTACCCTAATCTTTTCTCCGTTCTGTTTATAATAATGAGTGAAATCCAGTGGAAAAAACAATTTATTGAAATTCAACATCCGTCACAAATGAATTGGTAACTTACATAAAAAGGCCATCAAAAATATTTAGATTACGATGATCAATGAATAAACAATAAATAATTTATAGCCAGATTCAAGATCGAAATACAGATTCAAAACTATAATAATACTGGCTTGAGTCCAGCGCAGCAATAAGAATATAATTATTTTCACTAAAATAATTATAAAAGTGTATTTAGTTAAATATAAAAATTTCAGAAGTAATATTGAGAGTATTTTTGTATTTGCCTGCAATGCAGTATTGAAGGCTAAAAATAAAATAAAATATTGGAATATATTCTTTTTAAAAGCTTCCGTAATGCCATTTATGAATTGAATATATATTTAATACACAGTACTATGAAAAACACTATATATTCTTTAATAAAATAGCTAATTAATAATCTACATATCAGAATTTAATCCTTACAATTTAGAATTTCTTTATAAAAATAACTATTAATAAAATTAATTGGATATTTTTTTTATCTATGCAGCATTTTTAATAAAATTATTATACTTTTCATATATTTTGATACTAGAAATCTGTTACGTCGCACGTAAATTACAATAATAGTAATAACGTATAAGAGTAATTAAATTATTTTAAATTTTCTTTTAATACATATTCGCATATGACGTTCGACGGCTACTATTTTAACCAGCAAGAACCACACAACTTTAAATTTCCCGAAAAGAAATCCTATTTCATTTTTTTATAGTCCGGTTCGGAACTGTTTCACGCGTTACTGTTCAACCGAATGTTTAAGTGAAAAATGTTGAAAAAGCAAGAATTGAAATAGCTATGTAATCCAATCCGAAATTAAATCAAGGTTAGTTTTCACTTTTGAGTGCACGACCTACCACTGTATGCCTCTCAGGTTTGATCATAAATGCATATAAAAACTTATTATCAGAAAAGATCACATGCTACTTTCAAAACATCATACGTGTAAATGCGTGTGGATATGTGTGTGCATTCGCGTGTGAAATGCATTCATTTTTGTTGAGATTTAATAGTGACAAGACAAATAGACGAACAGAAAGCAAGGATGTAAATGAGATAAAATCTCGAAAAACTATGGCACACAGAAATGCAATAGGAATAAATGCTAAAATCATGTTCTTAAGTGAAGATAAATAGTAGTTATTTTTAGAAATTCCGTACTTTGTTTTATAGAAAAGTCTTATTCACTAAGTAAGGCACATGTAAGCTATTATGATATTCTTTACTTGGAAATAAATGAAAGAAATGAAGCTGTCGTTTATAAAAAATGGTGTTCGTAATTAAGAAAAAATATATAAGATTAGAAATTAAATTAATATTAAGTCAGAATGTTATATAAATATTTATATAAGTGAGCGTGTGTCTGCAGAATGAGAAAGAAATATGCAGGGAAAAACAGTGAGAGAGAGAGAGAGAGACTATATTGAAAAAGAGAGGGATGGACTGGGAAAAACAGAGAGAGATAGAAGCTATCAAGTAATTTTCTTTTACTTTTATTAACTTACAAAAGCTAAAGCATTTAAAGATCGTCCAAATATCATCCATTCGGATAAATTTCAAAATTTGAATTAAGAATGTTTAAGAAAAAGACAATCGAATGATTTCCTTTTAATGTGTCTAATACGTTGTGCAGTTCATGGAAGCCATCTTAATCTCAGCTACAAAATAAAATTTATATCAAAGAACTGCATTTTTATATAATGCTAAAACTAATATAATCTGAAATGCTGGAGATGGTTAATTGGTGTCATTGATTCAAAAGTTGTTATCCAACTTGTGACGAGCTCGCGCGTTTTTTCATTAACATGTCCTTTTTGGTTCTTTGAGGCCAAAATAAATGGCAGTTCTTTTCCAACTAACCCGAGAAGTAAAACGTGAAAAAAAGATGCAAATTACGAAGCTTTTAAATAAAATAATTTTAGAGTAAGCAGTGTGGCATTTGGGGAGTGTTATGTTAGCTGTGTGGCAAGTGTGAAGAGTATTTTGAGAAGTTAAGTGACAGTCAAGAGAAGTTACCCGTGACATAGAGCCCTTAGTCAAGGTGCATACCATTGCACTCCAGTGAACCGCAACTTTAGCTAGGATCAGATAGATTGAGGCTTCGTTGGACATTATAGTAGGAGTAACCATTTAAATATTCGGATCTGTGTTCGCATTGAAATTGAGCTTAGGCGAGTTAGTTATTGATAGTGGTCCAGGTTACGTTACTTCGGTATTATATATTGTGTGTTCAGCCACCATAGATTCTCTCACATATCATATTATTATGTAATATGTTATTGATTTAAGTTAAGATCTTAATAAAGTAATATTAAGATTATGGGAACTTCTATACTTCTTCATTTATTCCTACACCTCTAGCTCACGCTGATAATCTAGAAGAAGGACACCCAAGGGGGAGGGCGCCCTTACAAACTGTGTCAAACATTCCTTAATGTATACTAATAATAGTATATTATATAACTAATTGTTACAAATTTATATTTATGATCTAGACAGAAATTAAAGGAGAAATAATACAAGGTTTGCTGATTAGGAGAAGGATCAAGAAAAGAAAGTTCACTCAGGGGAAGTGTCACTTATGATTACCAAAGATATAAACTTTACAAAAGAAAGGAAAAACCACTCAAGAAACAATAGTAATTCGGAGTCGTAAAATTCAGCTCTAACCTTAACAAGATAAATTCTCAGGCGTTGGAGTATTGAAGATAGCTGTACTTTAAATTGGACTGGGTTTACCGTCTTCGTTTTGTTTGACGTATTAACTTGAGAAGGGAATTGCCTGTTTCTGTTCTGGTCGTTAAACTACGATGTATGATGTCAACCGCTAATATAGGACGTAATGCAGTGGTATTACGAAGTCGATTTAAGAAATAGAATCAATGCTTAAAAAATAAAGTGATATCACCGGTAACTTTGCTGACTTAATCAAAAGTTTCTCGTTGAAGTTTAGTTTTATTTATTTACTTATATTTTGTAGAATTTTCATCATTTTAATTCAAATTCCATACATTTTTCTTACTCCCTGAGGAACGAATTGAAGTAATTAATATAAACATTTAGCCGAATAGTACTACACAAACGTCGAAATACTTATTTTGTAGGTTGTGGGTCCCGCAAAAGATCTTTGTAAACAGTCCATGACTTAACCGAACTGCTAATGCCACCTGCGGTGTGGTATTGTTATTAAGATGTCTATGTGTGTTTCGACCTCTGTCTTCTGGCTGTATATGTGTGTGCGTGTTTTGTAATATCATTTATGTAGTTATTCCTGTGATGTGATGTGTCCATCTATAGCCCACCTAAAATAAAAAAGAGTCTTAACCTACCTTCGATGAGAGTATCTTCATACAAATAATCCAAAATGCCATACACTCACACATGCAAGATGTTACTAATAATGCAAGACGTTACATCTTTTAAAATGGTATTTAATTATTTTGCTGAATTATTATTATTATTTACTTTCAATGACGCGTACAGAAAATATATGGTCTAAATAAGAAGAAAAATATTTTAATTACCAGATGCATTTTATGTTAGATAAAGATTTGTAAAGCTTTGATGAGAGATGTTTAAGCTATACAATCATCAACAACACTGTAAAAATATCTTTCCATTGATGGTTGGTTCCTTGACATGATGGACAGTAATTAAATAGGTCCAAATGTCCTATAGACAGCTTTGGCAAACTGTATACAGTTCTTTTCGCATGTCCTCACAGGGGCTGTTGTTAATGTGTTGCAATATTGCCAGAATGGCAGAGCAACAGAAAAGATATTCTGTGCTATCCCTTGATCTGTTATTTATATAATTGTTATTTAAAAATTATCATGCATTATGAATATTTTACATATGTACACATGAAAAATTCAAAGTCATAATTTATTTAATGAAAAATGAATTTAGTGCAGCATTGATATATGATATTTCAAATAACTTTTTACCTGTAATATTTCTCAGAAAGAATTTTTGTATCTATAAAAACAATTTCAATCAATTTATTTTTTTATGACAAGTATTCAAGTCTGATAAATTTTTATTCGGTGTTACGAATCTATAATTTACAAAAATGAATTATTTTTACATATAAATGTGTTAAAAACTTTACTTAATTTTTTTTCTTACTGCATTACTTCACGATGTGAAGGGTATTTTATTTAACTTATAAGATGTACAGAAATTTTTAAATAGCTTTATTTTTATATAACTTAATGATGGCAGTAAATAAAATGCAATTTTTAGATAGAATTTAGAAGTATTTATAGAACTCATGATAATTGTCAAAATATTAGCATGCATGACAAAAACCAAGAGCAAATAATTTAATTAAAATAATGAATAATTGAATATAATCTGCAACTGTGAATAAAACTTATCTTTCTTATATAATTTTAACAAAAAATTTCCCATTCTAAAAGAGATGCCCAATATTAAGTAAAGGTAAATCTAGAAAAAATCCTATTTACATAATTTAGAATAAAGATTTGTGCTACACCTCTACGTTGCGCATTATAAAAAAAAGATTCTTACACAGTAAATGATGAATAGATTACTAAGGAATTAAAAAAAAACATTTTCTAGTAAAAGAAAAAAACTAAATGTATATTTTCAAAGCAAAAAAAATGCCAAAAATTGAGATCATTTTTAAGTTTTCCTTGATTTTCATAGAAATATGAGAAAAAAAAAGAAAACTTTTTTTTTAACATACAAAAAGCATTTTCAGTTTGCCTTAAGAAGATTCATTTTTTCCCCTTTGGTTACATCCGCATTCAAAGGTTGAATTTTGCTGCTTTGCTGGTTTTACCGAAAAGGTATTCAAATCTCACAAAGGAAAAATATGTGCATTTAATATTTTGACATCAAGAAACATTGTATTTTTTTTTTCCTTTAGAAAATACTTCTTTTAAAACATTACTATTGTAAGTGTCTTTCTTTTTTAAAAAGCTGGTGTTCTGGAAACGAAACTTTTTTTGTATTATAAAAATTTAATTTTTGCTGCATGATAAATACAATTAATAAACAAAAAGTCCGTTAACATATGAAAATTCAATAATTCCTGGAATAATGCAGATATATTGAGATAAAAATTGACTCTCACATGTTTGAAATATATATCAAGTTTTATTGAAACAAAAAAGTGCAATAAATGGCTCCCCACATCATACGTGATAGGACTCTTTTTCTTTGAGAAAATGCATGGTTCTGCTTTAAAAGTTGCCAACGTGATGGGTGACAGGTTTGCTAATACCATATAAAATCACATCATCACTAGCCTGGCTAATCAACACATGTTGGAAAGTACGACTTTAATTCACAGAATTACACTTCATCACATATTGTTACACCTGCACACATTGTTTGGTGAGGGTCGCGTGTTGATCACTTTTGGCCTTCTAGGTCCCCAGACCTCAATCGGAGTGATTATTGGCTGTGTGATTACTTAGTCGCAAGTCTGTTATGATCGTCCGACCTCAATGAGGATCCTGAAAAACAACATCTATATTGTTATAACTATTGTTATAATAAGGTATATTGTTATAACTAGTTGTTTTTTTCTTTCTTAAATCCTCTTTTTCGCTTCACACTGTAGGAAATCAAGAAAAAACAAATGCGTAGTTTAAACGTTCTATTATTTACTTTAATGTCCAAAAGGTGCCTTTGCGTACTTAATTGATGATGCTTTACAACTTTGTAAATCCCTTTTTTACCCTATTTCGTTCCGTTTTCGATACAGGGAGGCTAACTCTACAGTCTACCACCAGGTGACGTCGTAGACGGTTTTATTCAGTAGAACATGACTACTTTACTATAACTAGACACCACTTTTAAGTTCCGCCGTTCCTAAGTTAAGGGAGTGGCCAGGAACTTTAACGGGCACATATTGTATACGTAGCTTATTTTAACTTGTAATAAAATTAAGATTGCTTAATTATACACTAATTTACTTAATTAGCTAGTTGTATCAGGGTGTACTTTGCAGTCTTTTTAAATTCCTTGCATTCCTCATGGTCATATATGCCTTGTGTATACTTTATTTTTTTCAAATAATTTTTAATATTATTTAACAATAAATAAAAGTCTATTTTAAACTAGGAAGGTATAAATTTGGTTTATATTGGGTAGAATAATACGAGAATATAATTCCATCTATTCAAATATAGTCTGCGATGAAATTCAATACATTACGTTGTTCTACTCACGAATTCTCCTTTAGGCATAAATTGAAGGCACTTATTACCTCCACCTCTGCACAAAAGGTTCAAATAATGTATTCGTAAATCATTGAGTAAAGAGTGAATATATGAAGAGCTTGATTAGAAACATACATAAGCCATTGCTTTCATACCTTGTTTCGAAAGCTCCTTGAATGTTTCAATGTCTTTGAAACTATTGAGCAACATTTGAGTTTCAAATCAAATGAAAATTTAAACCATTGCGTGAATACATTGTATCTCCATCTTTCAATGATTTAAATGTCACAAAATTAGTGTTTTGAGCTGATTTTTAAGAACGAAACTAAATTCAAAATTTGAGAGAAAATCCTAGCTGAATATATTACAACAATTGTCAAAATATATTATCTATAAGAAACATGCATTTATGATCTTCCACATGCTTCCTATTTTATTTTCAAAACATTCAGAGCCAATGTTTTTATTTCATGTTCCATATTTAAGACCATTTTTTTTCGAATCTAAATGAGACATGAGCAGTATTTTTATGTGGTCGCGATACCAGAATGATCCTGCTCCCGAAACTGTGCCCTGCATTGTTGGGTCGTGAGTTCAAACCTCGGTGCTACTGAAGAACCACCAAATAGAGGAGCTGATACATGTTATATCTGTCAAGGATAAAATTTTTGATGTTAACATGATGAGGAAATTCAGAGAGTGGAGTGGCAAAGAATAAAATAATTGCCATTTTTAGCAATGAAAATAGTTGCATAAAGGCAATCTTTTTCTAATATAATTCAAGAAACTGTTCACACTAAAAACATTTGCTACATGTGTTATAAAAATTTTGTAATTAACCTATTTTGTTCCCATAAAAATGAACCCTTTTGACGGGGCTTTACACGACTTTCAACTACTAACCCTCTTTGGGAATCTTTGGGCCAGCAATCGCGTTTATTTCACAGTCATCCCTCTCAAGAAGAAACCATGAGATGCAAATTAATTAGTGTATATAAAGTTAGAGTTTGATAATCGTAGATCACAAGGAATGGAGCCGTTGAAAGCAGTGTTACTATAGTAACAATTAGAATTACGCATCGTGACTAAAGGATGGATTTTAGCAACTAGAATAAATTAGTGAATCTAGAAGTATTAAGATAAGATTGGTTAAAAGTTAATTTATTCGGATTTCGTGCGCTTATTCACAAAAGGTTGTTGCTTTCTTTATATCACTCCAAGGGTTCCCTTTATAGATTGCTTGTTCTGGAATATTATCTTTGATAATAATAAATTAGTTTTATCATGGATAGTCTTGGTCATTCATCGTTCCCCCCTACAGCTTTAGGTAGACAAGATGATGAGGAAGCGACCCCAGGAATAAGATCATTACATCCTGTGATTAGAAGAATAATACTCATATGTTTTCAAAATTGAAAACAGATGTATTTTTGGAATGAATTTAATATTGTATGTACATTCTTTTTCGTAAGTTACGTGTCTTATTTAAATTTATTTAACTCCTTAAGGGCTCAGTGGTTTTAGGTAAATACAGAATTTACGACTCTCAGGTACATTCTATTAAGCTTTCCCTTCTCTAATATGATTTGGTATAGTTTGTAAATATATTCCGTTTTGATTACCTTGCGATCTTTCCTCATTTGTGACTATTTTACTTTTCCATCTCTCTCAATGGTCAGTTTTTAAACTTTATTTAGATCACAGATATAAAAAAATAAATTTATTTAGAGGAATAAGTTTCCTTAAAGCA
Organism: Trichonephila inaurata madagascariensis; assembly: GCA_019973955.1. NCBI lineage: Eukaryota > Metazoa > Arthropoda > Arachnida > Araneae > Nephilidae > Trichonephila > Trichonephila inaurata. The sequence continues at coordinate 91,217 of BMAV01027380.1, read as the reverse complement.
CTGGACTACAACTTGACTAAATACAGTGAAAATCGTTTTTAACTAAAAACTAAAGAAACTGAAATATTTTGTCGTGTTAAAAAAAAATTGTGTTAAAGAATACAGCAAAAACATTTAAATATATATTCAACAAAATGAAGAATATTAAAGCACATTTTACGTACATGGATATGTATATATGTATGTATTTTATAAAAGTCAATGAAAAAATAAAACATTAATAACAATTTAATGAAATTTAATACGGAATTTTCAAGCCTTTTAAAGGACAAAACATTTATTGAGTTTTTGTAAAATAATCTGATATTTTTCTTTGCGTTGCTTTTTTTACTATCTAATTGTCCACAAATCGTTTGATGCCTTCCATTTTGTTATTCATTTCACTCATGGAATGTACCTCTAAATAACTGCGCATATTTTCCTTCATGTTCTTCCTCATTTCGTATATTTTTGTGTGGCATTTGTAGGGGTTGAGGCTGAAAGTAGTTTAGATAAACAAAATTGGCTCATTTCACAGGTTATTCCGAGGGTATTTCAAAGTCAACCTCCTTTCTACGAAACCTGTGAAAACCACCTCTCTTTCATTTCACACCCGTCCTAAATTTCGTCTACGTAGCTGTTGTTTTCCGTATATTGTTCATTCCCAGAAGGGAAATCTTTTCGTGTTAAGAAGGAAAAAATGCATCTTTGTTTGTCGGGACCGTTATATTATTTCGTGTTAACTCATGTTTCGTTTTAAGCGCTTTCGCGTTAAGTGAGTTTCACTGTAGTGTTCATTAACTGATGAAAACAACCAATTAAATCGCTTACGTACATTTAGAACGAAGTTACCGAAGTTTCACGCACTCCTCACTGTGTAATTTAAGCTGCACATATATAATTTTTGCATTTCACTAACAGTCCTTAAAAAAAGCAGGGGAGGGGAAGATGTTATTACTGCTTCTTAGTTTAATACCAACATTCTCTCAATATTTCTTTCCGAAACTTTACAAAAGTTCAAAACGTAATTGCAGAGAATTTCTAAGACATTGCTTTTCAATACTTATCACAAATAACATAGTAGAAAAGTGCTTATCTTTGGTGAAAAGGAGGAAATTCTGCTGGAGCTTCTCATCCAATTCAGTTAACATCAAGACATCTTGTGGAAAAGGACTTTCATTCAGAAGGGAAATCAATGCCTTACGTTCGAAAGGGAAAAAAATGGGATTGATGGTTTTGAGGAACGGAATTCTTTTAGCTGAAAAGAATCAATCAAAAGAAAAACGTTTTTCAAGCCAGCTTTATTTTTTGCACTTTTATGAATCGATTTCTAATATTTAAAGAATATAAGAACTGATAGCTAAGTAATTCTTTGAATACTCTTAAGAGGACATAGTACCTTTAAACCTTCAATTTATTCATTTTTCAAAAATAATTTTAAAGAAAAATTTGAATTGTTTGGAACATTTTAAAACAAACCGCATCAAAATCCGATAATTATTACGTTCTGTACAAGAAAAAAATGTAAATGTCTAAAGAGACTTTGCTCTTTAAGTGGAATGTAAACAAACCACGCCTTCCGTAAGTTTCGGTTTCGACCGGGAATAAATTACTGCATTTTTTTCTTAAATTTTCAATTATATTTATAATTGTCTTTTGATAGAAGAACTCAACACATTTCGGAAAAACTATCAGATGGCAAAAGTATAAGTGGGAAAAGTTGCCTGACAGGTAAATTAATAGATAAATTCACGATATACTATGGAAATGCTATCCGTGAGAACTGTAGCTCCATAGATGATATGCGTAAATCCATTTGGGCCATTTATTGCCATTACCGCTCAACAGATGAAAACCCAATTCATTACTTCTGCCTGGTTGGTGCATCCTCATGGTGTAGTTATCAAAAGGCAAAATCCTCAGAAAATACATCATACAAACATAACAGTATTGTACCAACCTCTGTTATGGATGCAGTAAAACCAATATTTGCAGAATTATCCTCACCTAAGTTATTAAAAAAATGTTTAGGGGGAAAGACTCAGAATCCAAATGAGTATTTTCAACTCGACGGCTCATAGAAATACTGCCCTAAAACATCAGGATCTTCTAAGAGAATTGTTGATGTTGCAGTGAATGAGGCAGTAGTAATGTATAATGATGGAATGGCTGGTCGTTTGGATATTATGAAACTTCTGGGTTGTAAATTAGGTCACTTATTTTTCTGTCACTTATGCTTTTCAGTCCGATAATCCTCGAATAAAAGAAGCCGAAATGAAGTCTAGTTCTTCAACAGTAGATGCTCGTAGGGCTTTGAGAAGGTGTGACATATGAGGCGGGTGCATTTTAAGTATTGAATAATTGTATTTTGTTGTATAAAATTACAGGGCATTGTTTAAACGTGATTTTCTCAGTTTCTGTTTTTCACACTTTTCCGCAAGATTAAAAAAAAAATTTTGATTGTAGAGTTCTGAAATTTTACTTGGTTTTTTTTTCATTCTGTGAACCTCACATTTGTGAATATAATGAATAGATTTTATTTTATAGCGTGATAGATGGAAAAAAAATTACTTATTATAAATTTTATGACTTCTAAATTTTTAAATTTTTTTAAATGGGGTAGAAA
>BMAV01027380.1:58442-88212 GCA_019973955.1 Trichonephila inaurata madagascariensis | reverse complement strand
AATTTTATGACTTCTAAATTTTTAAATTTTTTTAAATGGGGTAGAAACTTAAAATTTGAGGTTTACAGAATAAATGCATTATTTAGCTTTAATTTGTGGTATATAAATGAAGATTCTACTGTACATCTTTCAAAAGTTATCTTGCGGGTAACAGAAGGTAAGTTTGTTTGTTTTTTAAATTTTTGTGTGAATATTCTGTGTTGTTAAAAAGTTTTTATCAGTTTAAAAGTAAAAATTGACTAAGTATTTTAAACTTTGAACTTTTTTGTACAAATTGTAAAAAAAAACCCATTAGAATATGGAAAAATCATTGATTTATGTTGAATCGAAAAAGTACGTCGAAATGTACAATTTTTGGTTTCGAAAGGTACTATGTCTCCTTAAAACGTTATTAAATAATAAATGCAAGAATATTATCTTATGCTTATTATACGTATGGTATCCTACTTAGGACTCCATAGTGTAGGAAAATAATGACCCCCTCCCGCATCACGAGATCTCCGAAATTATGAGACCCTTAGACACAGAGTATGGCAGGCATGTTGCTTTTATTGAGTATCTCAATATTGATTGAGTCTGAACATTTGTATACCATGCAGAATCAGATATAGAGCTTAAATAACAATATAACGAAACTGACTGAAAAATAAAACAAATATTTCACTTAACTGGACAGTTCACGAAATTCTGAGACACTTGAAATAAATAACGTTTTATGGTAAATGAAATAATTCAGAAAACTAAGCAGAGTATGGTAAGATTATAAATGTTACAAATGAAAAATCCGTTGAACTATAATTACGTAAAGTTGAAAGTAACATAATCAAACATAATTCCCGTAACTGCCACTACGAGATGGTACCGAACTTTCTCTTTAATAAAACATTTATATCAATATATCAATACTCATTGTATTGATTTCCTGAAGTATCGTTAAAAATTGAAATATACAATATACACTTCATTAGTCCTCTTCAAATTTACACATTAATAACTTCTGAAATGAACGTGAGCTCACCTGAAGAAAGGTCGATAAAAAAGAATAATACCATGTAAAAAATTTTTCTCTCTCCAACGATATTGCATATTTGAAACTCGGCCTTTGCAGACACAAGTCCCTAAATGTGTCAGCCATTTAATGATGGCGCCATCTAATGGCGGTTCTCGCAAGAATTTATTTAATTCAAGTTCTTTTCGGATGCTAAATATTGCCACGATTTGATTTGGCCGAGAGTACTAGAGCCAAATTGATAATCAGAGGATCGTTTACATGTCACATAATCATATAACATGCGTGCGTACAATGTTTATATCTAGAAAATCTATCGACTACATTCGGGATCGAACCCGCGAACTTTGGCTCGCGAAGCGGCCCCTCTACCTCTAAGCCACATGCCAATATCCATATAAAAGAGAGTAATGGATGCACGACAATGCTTCTCAAACTTTTAATATTGGCGACCCAATATTCAGTCATAATTTTCATCGCTTCCCCTCCATACAATTCAATAATACTATACTTTTACGCTAAGTCTACAATAGTACTTTAACCTCTTAAGTGCCATTGGCGTATATAAATGTCTCGCTCAGCTAAAACATTAACTGCCTCTGGACGTATATATACGTCTTTCCGAAGCACGATCTTTACTGTGCGCTGTCATCCATACAGTTATTCCGAAGGCTTTGGAATGCATTAAAATGATCTTGGTAGTGTTTGCGAAGTATTTACTTATTTCAGAGGATTTTCTCTTACTTATTCCTTTTCTCCCCTCTTCAATACATCACATACGCGCGCCTTCGTGGAAAACGATGGCAGTGGGGAGCGAATCGCTGAACTTTTAATCAGTAGTTAATTGATTAATGGTAAAACGTACAAATTATCAAGATGAGTGTTAGTTTTTGCAAATAATTTTATATATGACAAGCCCATCAGGTCTCACTGGTAATATCTAAAATTTTTTTCTAACTTACTATTGTTAAATTAATTATAAAATACGTTGCGAATTATACTGATACATTTATAAGTGTATTATATCATTGTAAGTGTTGTTTTTTTTCAATGTCAGGATGTATTTTATTTGTTTACTTTCAGTAAATTAATATTTTTTTTAAAAAAAATAATCTTTTGTTTTCGTTTTTTTAATATGTTCGTGCCCCCTCGTGGAGTTACCATGCGTCCCTATGTGGGGGGGGGGCATGCCCCACAGTTTGAGAAAAACTGATATTCGACTATAAATTTCAAATCATAATAATTATTCAATATATACAATCAAAACTTAACATCTCGGAAATAAGTAGTTTCTAAGTGATCATCATCGAGATCTCATGGGTGGCGTCTTTAGAACTGAAATGTGAGTTCGAGTTCGGATACCACAGAAGACCTGTTATGTAGAGCAGCTGAAGAACAATAAATCTTAGGAGACTTGAAATCCTTAAACCGTTGTGTTGTGAAAATTTGGAGAGTAGAGTAACAACTCAAACTCAAGTTTCCTTCATGCACTTGACCATGGATGAATATTATGGGGTCCATTGCAGATTGTCTTCGTGTAACTTCAAAGGTGCCACTCTAATAAAGTTTAAAATCATTGGCTGAAAAAGACGTCAAAAACTGGAATCGTAGAATTATTTTTAAGCTATATTCACATTAAAATTGTAAGAATTTTGCCAGTGAAACCAAATGTTATTTATCATCACTTTCTGAAAGTGGCACGCTTATGAATCTCTCATCTGCTTTATTAAGTTCTTATATAATACACAACCTTTTACATTCTTTGTTCAACTTCATTCACTTTTTTAACTTATCTTCTGATTATTTGAAAGACTCCCTAAGGAAGTGGTGCTACAATCCTTATTCTCTACAGTAAAAAGAAATAAAAAAATAAAATATTTGAAAAATCAAACAGAGCAATAAAAATATTGAGCGCGAATTTTTTTCATAAATCAAATTGGATATATATCCTTTTCGTAGAGAAGTAGTATATTTCTCTTTGAAGTTATATTAATCATATATTAATCCTATAAGTGCCATCTATTTTTATATACGCCTATTCCCGTCAAAACCTTGACTGCCCCGGACGCATATATACGTCTTTCGGAAGCACGAACTTCTCTTTGCATTGCTATAAGTAAAAATATTTCGAAGCCTTTGGGATGAAATAAAATGACTTTGATAGTGTTTGCGAAGGATTTATTTGTTTCAGAGAAGGATTTTCTTATTTATTTATTTTCTCCCCCCCCCCCAATACACCGCATACGCTCGTCCATGTGAAAAATTGTGGCACTGGGGAGGGAAACACCTAACTTTTAATCGGCAGTTAAGGGGTTAAATCAACATGTTCTCTGAATAGTACTTTGCAGTACATAAAATATGTAATTTTCTCTTTGCTCAGAACATAATAACAAACATTAATAAACAACATAAAAGGAATACTCTGTAAAGTTTCCCCCCTCGGGTGCTTTTCTCCTTGATTATCAGAGTGAGCTAGAGGTGTAGGAATAACGAAAGAACTAGAGGTTTCCTTGATCTTAATATGACCTTAAACTTAAATTTCTAACAGATTAGATAATAATATATGTCAGAGAATCTACGGTGGCTAAGCACACAATATATATAATACCGAAAAAATGTAACCCGGACCACTATCAATAACTAACTCGCCTAAACTCAATTCCAATACTATCACAGATCCTAATATTAAATAGTCAATCCTACCTTAATCTCGATCTACGATCCAATCTTACTGAAAGTTGCGTATTTACTGGAGTGCAATGGTATGCACCTTGACCTAACGGTTCTATGACCGGAATAACTTCTGTTGGCTGTCACTTCACAATTGAATCACGAACTATCCTAACATTCCCCAAATTGCCACACCCCTTACTCTAACTTCTGATATTTAAAAGCTTCCTAATTTTCATCTTTCATTCACGCTTTACTTCTTGTTTTGGTTGGAAAAGAGTTGCCATTAATTCTGGCCCCAAAGAATCCAAAGGCCGTGTTAATGAAAGACGCGTGAGCTAGTTACAACTCGAGTTAAAGATGCAAAAAATAAATCATATTACGATTCTTAATTTGGCACTTAAAGCAATGGCTAAGAGTGTTAATTTAGTGAAAGTAAAAATCGCACACACACACACATTAAACGGCTAAAAATAATACTAAATCAAAAAAAAATGGCAGTAAGAAAACTTAGGCACACATGACATACAAAAAAATAGTTCCGTTCTTCTTTTAAATTGACATAAACACCGAATGAAGCCATTTCCTTCACGGCTGCTAAGGGGCTTTATGTGGATATGTGATCCACAACCACTTTCAAACGTGAGAACAATCTAAGCCATTATTCACCTCTAGTTCTTTTTTCTTACTATCGTAAAAGCTGAAAATACTTCTTATATGAGTGAGTGTTTATACCAATTTCAGAGATAAAAGTAAAAATGAAAAAAAAAGTATGAACGTGAAAAAAGAGATGTTCCGAAGACTTCGAAAAGAACTAAGTTCTGCTCTAAAGAAAATGTTTTCTTTTTCTAGTATCTTGCGAAAGATAAACTTGGTTCTCGAGGAAGATATGTTCTCAGTAAGTAAAACATTTCTTTTACAATTCTAAAAGAAAGCTATAAAAAAAGTCTGATGCAAAAGAATAACTTGAAAGGTAATATAAATATTCATGGGAAAAATATTTTTTTTTAATTTGATAAATCAACGCGAAGCACCTGTGAAATGCAGTTTGTTATTAAATTGATGAAATAATGGGTGTGAGAGGAATTCTATTAATAATTCTCCAGATGAAGAATTACACACGCAATGAAGGAGTAAAAATAATCATGTTCCACGAAAATGTATGGTTATTTTTTATATTTTTTTTTTTCTGAATTATAAATATATTCATATCAGGAACACTTTTCTTTTATCTTTTAAGAATATTTATTCTTCTCTTAGATTCCTTCCCCTCCCCTTTTTTCCCCTATCTCTATTTCCTTCCATTCGTCTTTTTCTTTTGTGTGTGTGTGTATACATTTATATATATATATATATATATATTGATTTTTGTTACATAATGTTTTGACAGAAATCCTTTAAAAATATTTAAAAAATCAATAGATTACTCTAATAAGGATGAAAAAGTTTTATACTTCATTTACTCGCTCTAACTTTAAGGTATCCGACTACGTTCGGAACCACGATTTTGCAAAAGCGTATAAATGGATAACATTTATGATATTTAGTGTCACTTAGACTAGAAAATGCATATAAAATTATTCTAAGCATATTATTACAATAAAAAAATTATTTGTACAATATTTTGACAAAAAAGGAACATAGAATGACCCATTTTCAAAATATTCTCCTTTTGTGAAAAATGCTTCTATTATATAATAATATTTTTCCTGTATATAGCTCAGACCTCTCTACAGAGGCTCAACTAGAATTTTTGAAATATATAACTTACAAGTGGGTTTATCCATATTTTACGACAACAGAGGGGAACAATTTTAAGAAAAAAATGCCAATAATTATTTCAATTGGTGGTAACTCTGAAAATAATGTGAATTTTTCAAAATTTCTAGTTCAGCATCTGTAGAGAGGTCTGAGCTATATACAGGCAAAATATTATTATGATAGAAGCATTTCTCACAAAAGGAGAACATTTTGAAAAAAAAGGTATAATTGTTATAATTATATATAAAGATTATAAAGTTAATTTTTGGCCAAAATATTGTATTTAAATAAAATATTTTTGTCAAAATGTCCTTAAAACTATTTTATGCATGTATTCTAATCTGAGTGACATTAACTATCATGAAAATTATCTATTAACGCACTTTTTTAAAATCACAATTCCGAACGTAGTCGGATACCTTAACGGAATGCGATTACAAAGAAAATAAATTACCGTAAATACCAGTTTATAATGCGCGCTGATGGATAACGCGTACCTATACTTTCAAACTGCAATTTTTTTTTTAGGTACATTCGGCATATATAACGCGAATATTTTTAATTATAGATTAGATTTAAAAATAAAGTAGAATCATTAATTCTCAAGTAGACTATGTTACTTCAAACTGTTTTGTCGCTTCATCATATTATATTATTTCATAGATTTTCTTTACAAATTCATTGGAATTAAATAAATGGATACATAAAAGCAGCTCTCTCTCTTTCTCTCTCTATAAGACTTTATCCATATACTTAGATCAGAATTACCCGACATACGAAATTTAATTTGAAAATTTAAATTTATCTTAATACTTGTATTTGCTTCTAATAAAATGTGCTCTATTCTAGAAATATATGCTACGATATTTTAAATTATTTGAGACCATCAAAGAAACTCGCATTTTGTCATTGTAGAAAATAATTTTAATTAAACTTAGAGTATATATACAGTAAAGAACTTCTTTAAAACCCACAAAAAATATTTAAAACTATAATAGTCAACTGTAAGATGTTCACGATAAAAAAAGCAGCTCTGATATTAATGCGAACTCTATGTATACCGATAAAGTGTAAGAAACATAAGCCAAAATAGTTTCTCCTATTTAAAAGTGTTCTACATTAGTTACTTTATTATTACAAACAAAAATGTAAAACAAAAATTGTTTGTCATTACTTGTAAAGTATACCTTCATTAAGTCAGCTTACTATTGTTTATACTCGGAAAATTATTATTCTTATTAAACTGGGTAGGAAACTTTCATGCGTGAATTTTTCATCAGATGCATTTTCGAGGTTCCTTCTGCTAATTAAGAATAGGGTGGTTGCTTTGATTCAAAAGTACTTCTGGAATTCTCCCCTGCAACTTAACTAACAAAATTTCCTTCAGCTTTATGCAGCTCGAGAGTGGAACTCATGACAAATTCTCTGCCGGACGTGAGCTTAGAGAATACTTTCAACAATTAAGAGTAAATACTTGAGAATAGTTTTCTATACTTTGGTCTTAGGTCTTTCTTTGTTTTTTGAAGAAATATTTAATTTTGTTTTTTTCTCAACATTTATTTTTGTATTTTTATTGCGTATGTCATAAAAGAGCATGTTTAATTAATTTTTATTAAACATTTCTTGTTTCATAACCAAATCAAATACCTCACATAGTTTTGTTTTTACTGATATTTTTTTCTTATAATACCTTTGACCAAAAAAACGTATATCGCAATGTAACGTATGCAGTTTTTAGTAAACAAAGTAAATAAAAAAATATTTATTTTAAAAAAAAATATTCCTTTTCAATGATTAAATACTTAAAGATAGAATTGTCAAATCAATAATTTGATCAAGTAGTGAACAATTTTATCTTACATTTTTTAATATCGGTAGAACTTTTAGATATGAATGAATATTGATACTTCTGAGTATAATTTTATTTTATATTAGGAAACGGTTTTTTTCACTGTAGTTTATATAATTCTCAGGATAATTTGACATTTTTAACACTCAATTCGTTATTTTGGATTTTTTTTTCGTAACCTAATAATTCTTTTAATCTACGTTACCCCACTTATATTAGTGTATATGGTTTAATATAATACATGTATCTGAAGGTTAAGCATATTAATATTTCATAATTGTGTCTTTATATGATTTTATATTATTATTCATTATATATATATATATATATATATATATATAATGGCTGATAGAGTAAACATTTCTTAAATAAATTGTCTTATGTCTAAAATTATCAAATTTACTCTCCAGAGAGCACACGACCAACAATTCAACAATCATTAACATAAAAAATAATTTAAAATATTGTAAACTCTATTCCTTGAATTAAAAATTAGGTACATGTCACTCTAAATTGTAATTAACTCTAGTTTTTATTGAAACTAAAAAAAAATTCTGTTATCTTTAGCAGTTGATTTGCATTTCTTTTCTAACATACTAGTAACTTATTATATATTATTAAAAATAAAAGATTCGACACGAAATGGAAGAAAAATCTTTTAAGTAATATTATTTTAACAAAAATTATGCACACATAAAAATTAATAGCAAACAATTTACAATACAACTATCTGACTAAAAAGTTTTCTTAAGAGTACATCATCCCTCTTGTTTGATTATTTATAATTAAAAAAAACATTAAGCAAAAAATTGAAGCAACGGAATTGTGCAAATTTAACACATTTTGTCCCAATTTATTTATTTTGTTTAAATATGAAAAGAATCATATTTTCTTAAGTTAATTAAATCCAAACAAATTAAATATAACAAAAGCCTGTTCTCCAAATAGGACACTCGGATAGAGGGGAAAACATGTGTACTTGCATATTTTGGTGCTCTCTTCAATGATGAAAAACAATTTCCAAGTACAAAATTTTACTTTATTTGAATAACACCTGTTTATTTACAAGATAGTGCACTTTTTAATTACATTTCACTCTAATCTTGGGGAAAGGTCCAAATCAAGCCTAACAAAAGTTTTTGTCACATTTGCGACAACATGTTTTGAGGTCTTCTTTGCAGCTTCAACATCACTGTTTCCCTCGCTTTAAGGTATCCGACCACGTTCGGAACCATGATTTTGCAAAAGCACGTAAATGGATAATATTTACGATATTTAGTGTCACTTAGATTAGAATACATGTATACAATTGTTTTAAGGACATTATGACAAAAAAATTATTTAAATACAATATTTTGGCAAAAAATTAACTAAGAATACCCTTTTTTCAAAATGTTCTCCTTTTGTAAAAAATGCTTCTATTGTATTAATATTTTGCCTGTATTCAGCACAGACCTCTATACAGAGGCTCAACTAGAATTTTTGAAATGCATAACTCGGAAGTCGGTTTATCCATGTTTTACGAAAACAGAAGGGAGAAATTTTAAGAAAATATGCTGATAATTATTTCAAATGGTTGTAACTCTGAAAATAATTTTAATTTTTCAAAAATCATAGTTGAGCCTCTGTACAGAGGCTTGAGCTATATACAGGCAAAATATTAATACAATAGAAGCATTTTTTACAAAAGGAGAACATTTGGAGTAAAGGTTATTCTAAGTAAATTTTTTGCCAAAACATTGTATTTAAATAATTTTTTTTGTCATAATGTCCTTAAAACAATTGTATACATGTATTCTAATCTAAGTGACACTAAATATCATGAACATTATCCATTTATGTGCTTTTTTAAAATCATGGTTCCGAATGTAGTCGGTTACCTTAAGGTATCCGACTAGGTTCGAAACTGTTATTTTGCAAAAGTCTATAAATGGATAGTTTTTATAATATTTAGTGTCACTTAGATCACGTCTCAACAGGTATGGTTTATAACAATAGTTATTACGATCCCTCAAATATCAGTCCCCTAACACCAAACAAGTGACATGTTAAAATATTAGACAACGGTGTGCACGCGCATCGGTGCCGTGACGGTGTGCGTCACATCCGTGACGGTTTTGCGTCACATCCGTGACGGTGTGAGCGCGCATCGTAAAAATTTACCCTCGTCCTTTTTCCCAAACGCGCAATAAGAAGTATAACTTCAAAAACACGTTCATTGCATGCTTGTCGTCCAACTGTCCTCTATTCAGAGGACTGTTAAAAATAATACACTAAAACTTACCTCTGGAAATTATAGCTGTAATTAACCACGAAGAATACTGTTACATAAAAAATGTCCAGCCAAATGTCCAAAGTTAAATGAAAAATAATTCTACAGCTTAAAAGAGTCGATCCAAAACACGCCCACTAATGCAATGAATAAGCAAAAAGTCTCAAAAAAGGAGGAGGGAACAAGACATATAACTCACACTAGTGGAAGCTAATATATAACCCTACATATTCCTGCTCACAAAACATTCGCTACAAACAAATAAGGATTTACACACATTTTTTAGTTTCCTCCAAATAGGACAATGGGATAAAATGGGTTAAGGAAAATAAAATTTAAAATGTGTGCTTCAAATTGCTTTATTTTTCTAAAAGTTTTCACAATGCTAATATCCTAAAAAGTGGTAAGATATGGAATAATTTTTATGATTAAGGACTGCCATTTTCTGAGGTCTAACATAACTATTTAAAATTTTAAAATTAATCTCTTATCTATTCCTAATCTAACACTTTCTTTACAGATATTTATAAGCGAGGTTCAAAATATAAAGCTTTTGTCCTCATCTGTCTCATAAGAGTTCAGATGGAGTTTGTAATTTGGCAAATTCCTAAATGAGTTAGGAAAATGTTTCGTTGCTTTTTTCTTAGAGTTTTTGTTTTTATGTATAAAAAGTCTTTCTTTTAGAACTGATAAACCGTAAGAATATTTTAAGGTATCTTTGAACTTCCCAACTTTCTATTTTAAATCCCACCTTTAATGAGAATCTCACTTTTTCATATAAAAGTTTGAAACTAAACAATGTAGGAAATTATTCAGAAAACAAAAGAAACAGAAAAAAAAATTGACATAAAATAGGATTTTACTTTTACGACCTTTTTAATTACTACATCAGGATAAACTGAATTTTTTTAAAATGGTATTACTATTATTCAATAAAAACTGGGTTGAAAAATGTACCTATACTCCATGTATACTTTTGATCTTTCGATACTTATTTCTTTATAGAGTAAAAACTCGAATTGAGCATTTTTTTTTTACCGAAAATCAATAATTTATTTATTTGTTTTGATTTTCTGTGGTATAAAATTATATATGAAAATACATGCAGGATTTATTAAGAGATTAAATTTCCATTGACCTTATCATGGAACCATCGACCTTATCATGACCATCGAATATATGAAATTAAAAATATCTTTGAAGGAATACTTTTACAAAATTATGTAACTTAAAATGCTGTTTTTTTATTCAAAAAGTTTTATATAAAGTAAATTTGCTGTTGAGGATATGAGATCATTACTTTATTATTAATCTTTTTTGCCTATATGTTTAGTTTCTTTGCAGCAAAGTGATTCTAAATATTTAAAGGAAAATTGTAAGACAAATATTTAATTACCCTATTAAACTAACGGATTGAAGTTTTAAAATTCATCTAAAGCTGACTTCTGTGGTTCTAGCGTTGCTGCAATATATTTATTTTGTGATACATTCCTATTTAAATTTAAAAAAAAACTTTTTTTAGAGGGGGATGGCTTGATATCATTTTATACAAAAATCTAACGCAAAGTTTTGGAGATAAAAATAGAAATTATGTATTATTCCTTAGAAAAGCAGGAAAATGGTGACGAGCATAAATATTCAAAGATATCTATTAGGATTTTAAAACAGCATAAATATCTTTTTTTATACAACTTAAAACAAATATACTCAAATTATCCTATTTAACTGAAATCGGTGTTTCGTATGAAGAACTATAAAATTAAAACAGCACATTATTTTAATGGAACATTTATAGTGAAAATTTTAAAAGACACTTGATGCAAAAATTTTATTTTTTGAATTATAAATTCAGAAATTTTAAAACAATGTGTTTGTTATACTTCCATTATCGAATATTTTATTTAAAATATTCTTCAAATAATATTTACTGTCACAAGAGAATATATTTCACCCCATCATTATATAAATTTCTTTAGGCATTGATCATGTTAATAAACTCATTATCAACGCGCTAGAACTGTAACAAGATTAACCTCTGTACAAGTTTATCACCAAAATGTCACGCACCATAAATATTTAGTGAAATGAAGTTCTAAGACTGAAAATTTCTAGATATTAAATGGATGAGTAAATTTAATAAGGCGAAACATGTCAACCAGAACACGATGTTTACAGACATCAAGCGAAACGGCTGGAGTTGGCAAACATCTCGCCCTCCACCAATAATTGCCAATCATAACTTTGTGGTGGAAGATTTTGAGATCGATAATGGGAGATCTTATTTACTTCTTTAATAATTCAGTATTCTGAGTTATTTCGTCACGAATTCATGCTATTTTAGAAGATGAACAGAGTTGTAAATGTGCAATGTTGTCGGCGGAAAATGTAAATAAGGAGTATATTTCGAAGAGTTTGTAATTGAATGTAAATATAAACAAAGTGTTTGTAAGAGTTTGGAAATTGGGGAGTTGCAGACCAGATTTCATAGAAATTTAATTCTCAAAGGTTCTGTATTTGAAGTAAATAATTACCTGATTTGTAATAACGCATAATTAATTAAAAATTAGCAAATCGTCGTGAATTGAATTTAATGTATAAGGAAAACTACAGTAGATTAATTTATTATTTTACCAAGGGTTGTATACTATGCAGTAGTACGAGGGTTATTGGTGACATTCTGTGTCATTTTAAGCCTCGGTTAAGCGACGAGGATGGCACCTGCCTGACAACTGTTTTCTTAGAGCTTAATTTTAAAAATGAATCTTTATACTTTACTTAGATATTTAAAAACGAATTGATTTTATTTAAATTTACTTCAAATTCTAAAGCAGAGTTTCCCAAAAGTTTTTGTCTCATAGACCTCTTGACATGTCTTTCAGTTTTGGGTAGACCCCTACATACATAGTATTGAATTTTGCTAATATGTTTTTTTGATAGCTGGTGTAGATTTACTTATTTACAAAATGTTAAGGCGAGTTGGGAACCTCTCTCTCTATATATATACTGACAATGTTAAATTGGCTGTTGTACCCTTTCACAAAATCTGTTATATGCACATGCTTGAAATTTTTCATAAAATTAAAGTACCCCTTTCTCATTATACTGAAATGAGCTTTAAGCTAATTTTGAATTTTTTCATAATTTATAAGATATTTATCAAATATAGTGAAATTTGACCCATTTTTCACATAAAAAAATTTGTAAAAAATGAATTTTTGAGTTTTGTTCAAAAAGCTCATTTTATTATAAATAGCCATCATTATAAATATATCATAAAAAATTTACATAGCTGTGAACAGTAGTTTCGCAGAAAAGGTACATCGAACATCAAAATTGTCATTTTGTGATAAATTGATTTTGATGCATACAGTGAGACTTCTAATCGGCTTGAAAATAAAAAAATAAAAGGCTCAATTTGAAATAAAAGATACATGTTTTGGTTTATATCAGACGTTCAACTTTTAAGCAAAAAGGTAGTACTTTGTTTACATTTTTCGCCATTCAAATAGGCGTGGCCCAGTTTCAACGATTATTTAAAAATAGATTTTAAGACCTAATTATCCTAGAGGTTAAAGTAAGGTATTTTTAGAAAGGTGAAAATCTATACAATTTAAAAATGTAAAAATCTTAAATTGTCAAAAAAATATGATTTAAGCTTTCCGATTCTTCTTAATTTCTAACTGTTGAAGAGTAAGAAACTTATAGAACTTAAGAGAAACACATGTTTATTAATTAAAATAAAATTTAATTAATATATGAATGAGGAGGGACGAATCTGGTGCTTCAATAACAAACTTTCAACACTTAGCAACAATCTTGTCAGGTTAATCCCTAAATCATTTCGGTTAGTAGTGTCTAGTCTTTTTTTTTCTTTCCGAGATCGACAAAAACGCTAAAACTCTTTTCTCACCTGGAAAAGCAAGTAAAAACTTTCTCAAGATATTTCATAATTCGGGATGAATGGCAGATGTACCTTTTTAAAACCAAAATATTACTGACATCCATTTCTAAACTACCTTTAAGATCTTCGTTAGTGCCTATTACGATTATCAGTTCCTCTTGTAATATGAATTCTTTCTTCAATGTGACCGTATGAATTCGTTGCCTACTGTGGTATTACAATGTTAAAAGATTTTTCAAACCTAGTTTCAAATCTGAATAAAGGGCATTTAAAAGCTGAATGTAAGTTAAAACGTCATTTTCCTGGCAGATTGTCCGTGAAAAATTAAGAAACTGGGAAAATTAGCGACGTCCAAAATTATACTTTTTTTAGTTCAATTTTGACAAAAAACGCTGAAATTATGATCAATGTTCTAAAAAATTTTATGATGTCGCCTTGTAACTGCAAATTAACTTCATTAAGGTATCCGACTACTTTCGGAACCGTGATTTTAAAAAGGCGCATAAATGGATAATTTTCATGATATTTAGAGTCAGATTAGAATACATGCATAAAATTGTTTTAAGGAAATTTTGACAAAAAAAATTATTTAAATACAATATTTCGGCAAAAAATTAACTTTGAATAACCTTTCTTCAAAATGTTCTCCTTTTGTGAAAAATGCTTCTATTATAGTAACATTTTGCCTGTATATAGCCCAGACCTCTGTACGAGGGCTCAACTACGATTTTTGAAAAGTTCCCATTATTTTCAGAATTACAGCCATTTGAAATAATTATCGGCGTTTTTTTCTTAAAATTTCTCCCCTCTGTTGTCGTAAAACATGGATAAACCTACTTCTAAGTTATATATTTCAAAAATTCTAATTGAATCTCTGTACAGAGATCTGAGCTATATACAGGCAAAATATTATTATAATAGAAGCATTTTTCACAAAAGGAGAATATTTTGAAAATGGGTCATTTTATGTTCACTTTTTGTCAAAATATTGTACTTAAATAATTTTTTATTGTAATACTATTCTTAAAACAATTTTATATACATTTTCTAATATAAGTGACACTAAACATCATAAATATTATCCATTTATACGCTTTTGCAAAGTCACGTTTCCGAACGTAGTCGGATACCTTAAGCTTGTAAATAAATCTGTTAAATCGGTACAAATCTGGTTTCCACTTGATTACATTTTCTTTCAAAATCAAGGTCAAGATCTGGTTTAAAGAAAGCCACTGTCTTGACTCCCATTCACACCTCATTTACACCTCATTGACAACCACATTATTTTTTCACTAACGTGGACCCCTTACAGGCTGTCATAGACCCATGGGGGTCTATATAGACCACTTTGGGAATCACTGCTGTAAAGTCACACGAAGACTATTGTTCACTGACCTAGTAATTTTGGACCATGGTCTAATGCCCGGGTGGGCATTAAGTCGATCACGATCGACTGGTGGACCGCCAAAACATTTTGGGGTGATCTCTTTCACTAAGACCTAATAATCATTCCATCATACGATCTATATATTTGAATCTAAGCCGCCATCGATTGTAAGTAGTGCCCCAAATTCTCAACAAGATATTGTGAAAATTGAAAATAGTCTAAAATGGTTTATCGATTTTCAATTTTGCGAAATTAAAATAAATTTAAAAGGAAAACTAATAAGATTGAATAATTAGTTATTTTCTCAGTATTATAAACTTTTAAATGCATGCATGAAGCTGTGATTGCTCTAAATACCCCATCCAACATTTTTTTTACCTTCGCACCCGATTTTCAGTTGCTTTAACATTGGAGGGGGAGGAATGCGGCTTAAATTCGAGTAAATAAGGTATGCTAAAAAATCTGGAGGAAAAAAAATTTGAATTATAAGAGAAAATTTCGTTGAATAGAAAATGCACTTCGCTATTTGGAGGTTATTTTACGACGAAAATCGTAAAATTTTCTTGGTTCCAGGGAAAAGTTCGCTAAATAGAGAAATTCGTAAAATGGAGGTCCGACTGCCTTGTATACTTTCTTTTAGCTCACTACAACTACACAAATAGGTGGACCGCAACATCTTGAAAAAAATTAAAAGTAGTCCGTAGCCTGGGAAAGTCTGCCCACCCCTGGTCTAGTGTTTCTAAGTAATATATATAAGTCCCTCTACAAAGTGGTTTTTCAGTAGGACTGAAATGCAAGCCTTTGACTTGGCAATGACGATCATGACCCCTCATCTACCAAATACGAGTGATTGAATATGAAAATGATTGGAAATGCCATCAGAAAAATTAAGAATCTAATAAAAATTTAAGTCTCCTTACATATAAAAAAGAACCAATAACATTCTATAATTATTTTCTCTGAAAAAACCAGCATCACTTACTTCTTTTTCAAAACATACACTATGATTCTATAAACCCTTTCATCTATAAAAATTTTGTTTGCAATAAGACCAATTTCCTTTCTTCTAATATTACCCTCTTTTTCTTCATGTAATGATCATTTGGGAAGTTTTCTTCCCAAATGGTAATGGGCGAAGTGGCTCTGATAGTGCTTCCAATAATTCAATTGTCGTTAAGCTGAGTGAGCCATTCTGGTTTTAGTATGTTCTCGTTCTACGTTATACTTTCTGAAATATAAACACAGAAACCTAAGAATCCTCAAAGGAATGATAAGAAGTATATTAGTTCTATCATGATTTTATTCCTTTCTTTAGTGTATTAAACAATATCTTTTTCATGCTTACTACCTAAATTATTTTGAGTTTTAAGTATATATGCATGTAACTCAAATGAAAACATGTTTCTTTTTATTCTCTGAAGATTATATTTGTTACGATTTTGCATATATTCAACTTATTCAACGACATTAATTCAACATCAGAATTCGAATAATATATACTGCCTAAATCTAAAGTGATTTTTGAATGCATCAATTAAGTTTTCTTCCCCTTATTTTTAACATGAATTTCATAATTTATTTGCTTGTGTTATTTTAATGACAAATTTGAAAATTCGAGGATTTTCAAAAAAACGCGGTACCTGTGTGTTATCTGTATCATTAAATTTTCCTTTAATTTTGATTTAATCATGTTTATCTCTATTTTGTAATTCCAGTAAAAGTAAGTGATGAATAGTATCGAATTATAACATATTAAAGTACCTATATAGTATGATTCTTATAACCATAATACTTTTATGAAGAAATTCAAATATTTTTCAATCGAAATCATTTTTATCAAAAGTCATAACAAATGCTTTATTCAAGAAACAATTTTATGAA
This sequence comes from Trichonephila inaurata madagascariensis, assembly GCA_019973955.1. Lineage (NCBI taxonomy): Eukaryota > Metazoa > Arthropoda > Arachnida > Araneae > Nephilidae > Trichonephila > Trichonephila inaurata. The sequence goes on along the minus strand of BMAV01027380.1, from coordinate 71,482 downwards.
AATTGAAACCTTTAAGCATTAATATTTTTTGACGTAGTGTACGTACAAAGGTCGTTCGCACTTGATGAGTGGAAACGATTTTAATAGTTAATTTTTATCAATAAATACCGTTCTTTTGAGAGCAATTTGCTTCTATCTCATAGCCATGATTCTTGATAATAACTCCAGCTCCAATTATCATGAAAGTAAAATTTTCTTAAGACTGACATACAAATTTTACTTCATTCATCTTGAATCATTTTCCAAAGTCAGTTCAGCGTGCTTGGATGCCGTTTTCCTTAGGCTCAATTTAATAAATCGAAAGCATGTGAAGTTGCCTCTCTCGCGTGCCCTTCTTCTTGATTATCAGCGTGAGCTAGAGGAGTAGGAATAACGAAAGAGCTAGAAGCGGCCATGATCTTAATTTGATTTTATTAAGATCTTAAAACTTAAACCTCTAACAGATTAGATAATAATAATAATATAAGGGATAGAATCTACGATGACTAAACACACAATATATACATAATACCAAAATAACGTAACCCGGACCACTATCAATAATTAACTCACCTAAACTCAATTCCAAATATTAAACAGTCAATCCTACCTTAATTTCGATCGACCAATCCAATCTTAACGGAAGTTGCGTCTTTACTGAAGTGCAATGGTATTCACCTTGACCTAATGGTTCTATGTCGGGAATAACTTCTTTTAGCTGTCACTTAATCATTCTCAAACCTCTTCACACTTGAATCACATTGAGTATCATAACATTCCCCAAATTGCTTACTCTAACTTCTGATATTTAAAAGCTTCCTAATTTGCATCTTTCCATCACGCTTTACTTCTTGGGTTTGGTTGGAAAAGAGTTGCCATTAATTCTGGCCCCAAAGAACACAAAGGACATGTTAATGAAAAGACGCGTGAACCCGTAACAAGCACAAGTCAATTGGAAAAGCGTAGGGTGAATTTACACGTATTTCATGAAATGTGTAAGAGGCTCTCACCTCTCTCCTGAGCACCTAGATGTGTGGGGGAAGGGAAGACACACTCGGCATAGTTCAAATTTAATCTATTTATTTCAACACTAAGAACAGACACAATTTCAACTAATGCCTCAATGAAAACTATGAAAGTAGAACAACGATAGTAACAAGTAAGCGATTAGTCGACAAACAAAGTGGATCCTTCTTTTAATTTAGGATCTAACTTATTTAAATCTTAATTCAATCTGACTGAACAATCGTCATTTTAAGGTTTCCTTCTAATAACAATCAAAGCTCTATTATTCAAATATTATACATTTAATATATCAATCTCACCTGTCTCGAGTATATCTCCGCTCCTTCTCTCTCTAAAGCTAAAAAACTTCGCCTATTTATAGTAAGTTAATTTGCATAACACAATTCTCTTCTTCCGAAGGGCTGGTTGTGAATAAGGCGAATTGATAGCCCAAAGATTTCCCAAGAAGATCAGTTTGAAGGTCACGTATAGATCAGCTACAAATGGTTTTCACTTATTCCTGTGTCTAATTCTTTCTTTGTTAAATAAGCGACAGTTGATTTTGGCGGATGACTAGAGACTATTCCTATGAAGCTCAACTTTATCAATGTCTTTTCCATATAAAGTTAACCCTTAACTTCGTACTGTTGCATTTCTGCAACATATGATTTATTTGAATTGAACAGACTCAATAATTTTTTTAATTACCTTCAAATCACTTATCTGAGAAAAAATAGTTTATTGCAACTAAATACATGCTAATTTTGTCACTTGATGGAAGTACATTTTTTCCAGAGATCACAACAATTATATAAAAATCTCTGATGCCTCCAGAACTGTGTTTTTGCTATAAAAAGAATCCATTATATTTTATGCCTCCTCTTGTTTATTGACGAAATAAATTACCAGGTAAGAAATTTAAACATTTTATGATAAATGTAAATGAATCATATAAAAAAAAGTTTTGTAATTTACAGCACTACTACGCAATATTGCACTTCTGCAACAAACAAAAAAATGACTGAAATTCAATTTAAAATTGCTTAATTTTTTTTCCATATTTTTCCCTTTTATTATTACTTGAGAACTATCTGATATAATTTTTTTCATAACAATTTAAAAAATTGCGAAGTTAAGGGTTAAAATTTCTTCTTCAAAAATTGGTTCTAATATATTTTGATGATTGTAGAGTAAATTAATTTTGACTTTATTGCATTTTTTTTTAATTTGCCCCGTTGTTAGAAAATTCTGAAACTATCATGATTCCCTTTGGGAACTTTACTGTACACTGACGAAGTCATTTCGTACGGTCATTCTCATCAGTTGCGAAATAGAAAATTGATCTTCTTTTTACAGTCACTTAAATATACCCATGCTTTATCGGGTGTTACCACAAATTTCCATTTTTCAGCAGCTAGGTATATTTTACATGATTTTCTACAATTTGCTTTTTTTTTCAGCAATATGTTTAAAAAAAAGGAGACGAAATTTACATTTAAACATTTTTTTTCATAAATTTAAACCTTAAAGAATAATTTTAATTACAGTGCCGGAAGACATTCCTAGATTTGATGCAATGAATCTTTGAGTCAATCGATTTTCCTTTAAGATCAGAGACTTCCCTTTCTATAGTTACCTACATTTGAACAATCTTAGGAATAGGCTTTGTGGTCACGTTTTCATTTTTACTTTCATCTAGACATTTTTTTCCATTTCAAAGTTAATAAATTATCAATACCTTCTACTGAAATTCAGTAACCGAGATTTTTGTATAGCTTTGTAATTTTTTTTATTCAAATATTTCTACATGGAAAGCGCACTTTTGTAATCTTCGAGCCATATATCAATTTTAGGAGCTATTTTTAAAATAAAAATCTTTCATTTTACATTCCAAGCAAAAGAAAACATTAGTAGACTGTTATTCTGAAGTAGCCAAAGATTTACATTAAAATTTAAACGAGAAAATGAATTACAAATTCGTTTCCATAAAGTGGGAAGGACCTTCTATATTACTTTGAAGATTTGGTCATAGAAGTATCTACATTGTGGTGGTTATGCAGATTACTAACTTGAACAAATGGGTCACGTGGCTATAGTGTAGGTTAGAAAGAAAAAAAAGGAAATGATATACTAACAATCTCTACTCTTGATCTGCTTATGTAAAAGGTTTCTACATACACAAATTTATCAGTTGTACATTAGTCGTTAAATATGTAGTCGTAAATTTGCATAAATCATTTTAACAGTATAATATACACGGGAAAATCAATAGCTTTTATTTTCAAAAAACAGCAAAAAGGAATAAATAAAATATTTATTTGTATATTTTTTTTTTACCTCAAATACATTTAAAATTAAGTATTACTTATTTAATAATAATTACAGTAAACTGTTGTATTTTTTATGACTAAATATTATTAATGTTCTTATTTATTAACTGATTTGATAAAATTCAAAAAAGGACATTTCTGGTTTTTTAGCCTATTAATAATGATTTCTTTCAAAGTAAGAAAATATCGGAGAGAATTCTAATATACTCTAATAAATTATGTTCTTAAAAGTATTTTTTTTTTTCATAGAAATATTAAGATCTCGCGTTTCCTTCCTCAGAGATAACTCTCATTTACAACGATGATCTTTTTAATATCATTTCATTATCATGAATATTCCCATTTCTCCAAGTTTCTAATGATATTGATTTTCATTTTCGTGAATGAAAACGGAGAATTTAGTAAAAAAGCAGACTTCTAATGGCAGCAATTTGAAATAATCGAGATATTCAATAAGATCCCATTATGTGCACATATCATTTTAGTTGAGAACCTTTTTAATTTATTGAGAGTAATCTATTTGGATGGAATCAAAAGCGTATTCAGAATGAAAAATGAAACGGGAATGTTTATAAGTATTAGTGTAGATTCATGAAGTTCAATCAATAATTGTGTCCTTATTTTAAGGGTTTAAAGCACAACTTACAATGAAAGAGTTTGTATTCTTACATAGAATATACTATGTAAGAAATTTATTCAAAGATTTAGGATAAATCAATAAATATTTTAAAACTTCTTGGTCACTCAATTCCTACACTTAGTTCACTCTCTCCCTATCTATATATATATGTGGTATATTGAAGTAGTGTTGGCCGGTGTATATGATTATCAATTTTGATTTAGTAATGACGTCTTCAGAATAACTTTTCCTCCTTTATTATGAGCACACATCAGCAGATTAAAGCACAATTAAGTTACATTTTCACATTGAATAGACAGCGGCATTTTGGAGGACACAACACATAGACAAAGAAAGCTGCAAGTATTTACAATCTTACATGATGGCAGCAAGCAGAGAAAAGAGAACGATTACATCAGATTTTTGTTTATATACCAACAGTGCCCAAGCACGTGAATATTACGTAATAGTAGTTCTAATTGGCTAGAATGCGTGGGATAGGGATTTCGGTTTAGCCAATTACGATTAAAATTACAATGTTTATTATTAAACCTAAGAATTAAAGATTATTTATAGATCATTAGAAAGAGTTAATTAAAAGTCTGTGTTAGAGGGAATTATTACATGTGTGTGTCTGTGTGTGTGTGTGTGTGTCTTGTTAAAAATTTCAATCGTTAATAAAATACTTTCTATTCATTCGTTCAAGTTCAAACACATTTTTAAACTTGTAGTGTTGGACACTTGAAGTTAATATAGTTTTGTTTTCAAATATTAATTCATTAATTAAATTTTTTTTTAAATTTTAAATTTAATCCGCATTATTTCTGTCGAATTTACAACTGGCTGCAACAGATGGTGCCAGTACGTTTTTCTAATGAAGTAGGAATTTACTTTAAAAAATTATATTACTTGTTTGTGAAATTAATTTAAAATAAGATCATGAGCAAAAATATGTTTTCTTCCGCTTCTCATGAAAAATTGGGCTTTATTACGAAAGAACGGTACATTATGTTTTGTTCAAAGTATTACATCGCTAGCCACTACTTCTCTTTCTTTATAATAGCATAGAGATACCGTTTTGGAAGAATGCTTCATCTTTTTTAAGGCTATCCCTAAATAAAACCAATTGTTGGCATTTTCGTGTGATATGAAGTGCTGCTGAGACAAGCCATGTGCCATCGATCAGGACAAGGAATAATAGGAAGGGGCAATGTCTCATGAATACGGTGGGTGGGGTAGGACTTCCCAATTGTGTGTTTCTTAGTAGGTTTTGGCTGGCACCGCAACTTGTGGATGAGCCTTATATTGTAAGAGCATAATTTTGTCGAGGTTTTTAAGTGGCCCGTTTTTACTTAGCTCCTTAACTGCCAATTAAAAGTCACGCGATTCACTCCTCATTGCCACCGTGTTTCACATAGCCGCGAGTATACAATGTATAGGAGGGGGAGCGGAGAGAAAAGGTATAAAAAAAGCAAATTTTATTCTGAAATAAGTAAATCTTTCACAAGCACTGACAAGATCATTTTATTGCATTCCACAACCTTCAAGATAATTTTACTAATAGCAGCACAAAAGAAAAAATCGTATCCCGGAAGGACGAATATACACGCAAAGGGCGCTTAACACACGAGTTAAGCGAAAAGGACATATTCGCCGGTGGAAGTTAAGGGGTAATAGTTTCATTCAGTTTGAGCAACTTATAATACACGAGCACTGCAAGCTTATTCCACCAAATACACAACATGAGTTTCTTCCCGTGGATATTTGGCTGTTGAAGCATGACTACGTTGTTCCCAGGATTTCTTCTTTTTGGGTTATCGTATTGGATTCATTTGTCATCATCAGTGCTGTGCGATGCAAAAAACTCTTTCGTTTAAGCCTGAACAGATGCATTTCAAATGTCCAGAATCAGCATTCAATGTTTTTCAGCTCATTTCGTATGGAACTTAATTTCGTGGATTCTGAATCCTTTCCAACGATTTTAAACTAAGTGAAATTGCTTGTTGAGCCCTTCCTAATCAATGTAAGTAAATTTTTTTGCAGTTGGCATGAATCTCCAATAATTTTCCACACAGTCCTTTATCATCGATATCAAACTCATCACATTCTTAAACCTTTTAAACCACTCACAACAACTTCACTCACTCAAAGCAACTACACCATATGTTTCTATAAGCAATCGATGAACCCGAACTGTGCAATTTTTCAAATAAAAAAATTAATATAAAGTTACTCCAAATAACACTTATTCGGCATAAAACTCGGCATTTTTGACCGAAAAATATCTGATTCTGATTCAAAGTCGCTAATACTTCAAGCTTATAGTGTTGCCATATCTCCCATCTTATGATATGACGTTTTACATCTGTAAATTTCACCCGTAATTTACCGATAATGACATATTTTGTTAAACGTCGAAAACTTATTTGTACTCCTTATAATTACATGTAATTTGCTTAGGCAGATTTGTTTGAAATAAATTAAAATTATGTGCACCAAACGTTATTCCCATTTCTGCGCCAAAGTTCCATGACACTTAACTCTTCATTTTTATAAGAATTTTACTTTTTTATTGAATTTAAATGCATACTTTTAAAATAAAAAGTACAACATATAGACATGTTATGAGAAATTTTATAAATTCTTTTTTTTTTACATAAAGGAAGTAAATAAAATTATTTCACAACTTATTTCCCTGTCCTTTCAAAAATTAATAGTTGTCTATAATTTCTTCAATTTCATATTTAGATGCATAGATTAAAAATTACTAAATTCAGTTTTAAATCTAAATAACAATTAAAATCTACTAATAGAGCAAAACACACATAAAATTTAAATGTTTTAAAAAGCTAAAATTACTGGTGTTCGACTTTCGAACGGAAATGCAATACAATTGAAAAGGTAAGCAATGAAATACAGAAAAATTATTTAAAAGTGAAAAACAGTAAACAGAAACACTTAATTACTCTACAAATTCAAAAAAATATCGAAAGAACTTATGCCTAAGTGAAATAATATTTTACAGCTGATTTATTCCATGTACAGTTTACCACAAACGTGTTCGTACACTTGCAATTTCGTATAAAATTTAATGTTTTCGACGAATCAAAATTAATATATTGGAAGTGTAATTTTATAGAAGCTTTTTGATTATTAATTTTTTAAAAAAAAATAGTTATATTTTTTTTAAAAAATTGATTATGCCATTGCATTAAGAACAAGTTGCAGATATCATAAAAAATTTCAATTCCAATACATTAATTTTCATTAGTCGAAAACATTAAATTTTATTGAAAATTGAAAGTGTACGAACACTTTTGTGGTCCACTGTAAATATTATTTAATTTACATCTTAATTTATAACATAAAATATGATACTAAATACAAGAAAATGAAAAACATTTACATTATTTATTATTTTCTGTTATTATTATTATTTATTTCAATGCGCTTAAGATTAATTTGACTATTTCTGACATTTCTTATATTTCCGTTACTTAAACTTTATACTTGGATAAATTATGAACTTTTAATTCCACATTCGAAACTGAAACCTCAAAATAAAATAAAAAAGTATCGGCAAATGATTTTCTCAAAGAATATTAAAGATTAATGAGAAAACTGAATGAATGCTTGTCAGAATCAGAAAAAAAGATTCTTTACGACTGAATGAAAAAGGAATATTGAGATATGTACTTTCTTCTTTTCTTGAAATTTACATCGATTTATTTAACATTTCGAAAGAGAAAATATTATTCAACTAGATTTCAAGCAACATCTGTCTTTGAAGTTTAAAGGAAATCGTTCTCAAATGCATCCTTTAAAACGAAAAATTTTAAGTGATTTTTGAAAAATTTAAAAATTTTCTAATTTAAAAAAATTGAAATGCCAGAATGTTTTTAATACAAAGTATTTGTCAAATATTTTGACAGTACATTTACTTTTTATTCAGTAAACGCTCAATGTTTCTTGGGCTTCTTCAATGATTTAAAAGGCATGTAAATAAAATTATGTGCAAATAGATTTATTTTAACCTTAATTAGTTTTCCAAGAACCAGTTGTATTCTAAGAACTGGATTGTTATTAAAATTTTAAGGTATCCAGCTACCCTAAAATAGTGAATTTTGCCAAGAATTGACAATTTCTTATGATTTTATTTTATAGTTATTAGCTTGATAAAAATACCAAGTTTATTATTTTCCGTTCACTAGAACAAAAACTACGAAACAGATGACACTACTTTAAGCAAGATGTTAAACTTTAAAATGCATTTTATTCAAAATGCTTTTTTTTTTTTTTTGAAATTGTTCAAACGGGTACAGCAATTGCTTATGAAGTTTTGAAAATAATTTGCTGAAATTTTTTATGTGTAATAGTAGAAATGCTTTAACCTTCAGATTTATCAATCACTATTTTATTACAAAATTTACAGACACTTATATGAATGTAATCACTGTTTTTTAAGCAATTTCATATAATTGCTAAGATGAAGTGCTCCAGTTTTTGTAAAAATTACAATATCTCTTATCCTGAATGTCATTTCAAAAATGAATAGCAAAGCAGCACATCAAAATTGAAGAATTGAGAATTTGTTCATAAACTTTTTGAATAGAATGGGCCTCGTTTACCATTTTTTTGTAAATTTTTACCAATTTTTTTCCATTTTAAAAATAGTAATTTCTTTCTCTTCTTAATTTTAGCATATTTTTCTTAAAATGTATTAAATAAATCTAAAAACCACAAAAAAATCCCCATATCTCCATTTTTTAAGAAAAAAGTTGTCGCAAGGATACCTTAATATATAAGCTAACTAAAAAAGTAGGTATATCTTATTACTATCCATTTATAAATTAAGTATTTCTTTGTAAAATAATGTTTTAAATAAAACGAAATTTAAAAAATTTTATTTTTTAAATTACTGTATATATAACCAAATACATACAACAAAAATATTTTACTTTTGAATTTTAAACATTAATTTTAACTTTTAGTTGACCAACTCAAAAATTAAAGCAACAACAATAATAAATACTATTTTTTTGTAGTAAATTTTTATAAATTTAGTAACTTCTTGCAAATAATACCTTGAATTTTCTTATGAATGTATTATGCTAAAGCAGGGGTGGGCAGACTTTTCCAGGGTACGGGCTACTTCTAATTTTTTCAAGGTGTTGCGGTCCACCCAGTATGAGTACCCAAAAGGGGGAAGGCTCCACGGGTCCGGACCCTTCTCCATAGCCCATGATTTTTTTTCCTGATCGATTATAATCCCCTATATGTAGTACGTAAAATTTAATTAAATACTCATTATTAATATTTTTTTATTAATTAATGCTAATTATTTATTCAAAAATTTATTTCTTACTGTTCTTTGTTCCTTTGTTCCTGACAATCTACAGAAGGAAAAAAATATCTTTGGCTGCGTATAAGGGTAGGATATGAGAATGGTAGACATTCGACCCTGAGCCACCACACTCCATTTGAAAAATTCATCAGTGCGCCCACTGCTCGGTGTCATAGGTGTGGTGAGGTAAGGAAAAGGTCAACAATATTTATAATAACTTAATAATAAATACGAAACATGTACTTACCTATCAAATAAAATATAATACTCCTTTTTTTGAAACCGCGTTTAAAGCAAAACGCAAAATACAAGCATAATAATAATAGCCGCAAATATAATAATATCTAATGATGCATTTATTATCAAATAATTCAAAATACATTAAAAAATAAAATATTTTCATTTAAAGTTGATTCTCGTAATTATAGTCAGTAGAAGATTTAGTTTGCGTACTGTCAGGCAATCTTGAATATTTCCGTATATAGTTACTAACTGCTAATCTTCAGGTGGTCACCCCAAATTTTCTTGGTAGTCCACCGGTCGATCGCAATCGACGTAATGCCTACCCCGGCGCTAAAGGATTATTTTATTAAAGTATTACGTTTTATTTGACATAAACATTTTTAAATACGAACTTGTATAAAATGTCCATAGATGTAAAAACTAACGGTTATATACACCCTCTTTGCTGCGCATTTAATGATGCTGCATCACTACATATTTTTCTTTCCTTGCCGACATTGCAAATCCCAAATATGAGAGTCATTTGATAGTGGCACCATCTAGATGCAACTCTCGCTACCAAATTTATACGCTTGAATCAATTTAGTTTAAGCTCTCGTCGGATGCTAAATATTACCATCATTTAATTTTGCCGAGAGTACCAGAACCAAATTGATACTCAAAGGATCTTTTACATACCTTGTATTACTACATATTGTTTTTAAGTTATTAATGTCTTAATTCGGACTTTAAGCGTTCGGTCGTGTTTAAAAACATATTTATAACCCTTTCCTCGTGATTTAAAAAGGACAGGACTTAAAGTTCTAGAACGGAAAAGTGTTAAACTGTTACGCCTCTGCAAATCTCCCCTAGTCTTTGGGATCCAATTTCCTCAAAACGTGCCTTTGTGGATGACTACTGAATAAACGAAACATGCCTATCAAATTTCAAGTCTGGAAGTCGAATAGTTCCAGAGATCTCTTGATAACTGAGTGAGTAATTTTTGTTAAACATTTAGAGAGATATGGATAGATAATAAAGTATATGCATGTTAGTATAAATATTTAAAATAGCTAGTAAACAACCAATTTTTAATGCATTCTATTAAATATTGATTATTACACAATTTATTTTCGAACTCTTGAATTATTGACATAAAGCTATTTCTGGTTACTATAAAAATTAAATTAAAATATCAATCTTCAAAATAAATAAATAAATAAAAAAATAACTCAATTCATTTTTATTTAGTTTACTCAAAGTAATCACGATTTTCTCAAAAACTGTGAACTGTATTCCTATTTATATATACTATAAGTAATTATTTCTATTTCTTTTTTGGTACATACTAATCAATACTGATAATTGAAAAATAAAGAGGCACAGTTAAGTATTTAAAATGTTTTTAATAGAATATGAACAATTTGTGTGCAGAATTCTTTCATTGTTTACAGTGGTATATCTGATTACTTTAATGAAATTTATTTAATAATTAAAAATTATTTTACTCGATATTTATTTTAAAATTTTATGTTTTAGTCAAATGTTACGCATAATTTCATATTATTTGTTTGAAAACAATTTTTGATATTCAAATCATCCTAATCATGTATCAGCAGTAGATTAAATTTTTCGCAAATATATTTCTTCCTTCCAATATGATTTCAGCAAGACTTGAAAGTTGGCATATAAACACAGTGTAATTGAAATAATTCCTCTAATTTATTCCAAAAACACTTCCTTTAAAGGCTTAAGTCACAATATATCTGCTTATCTCCACAATTCTTGGTAATTAGAAAATACTTTGCTATTTATTCAATCTCCTCCACCAGTCCCTCAAATGTTTCGAAGCTTATTTGCTCATTTCTGAAAATTACCTTTTACGCGAAATCAGAACACACAAGCCAAGGTATAAAATTCTGCTCGAGGTTCCACATTCTAGACCTAACAAATACTCATTATTCTTTCAAGGCAGGAGCCATCGTAATGATCGCTTACCTGTAAAGTCGCATTCTCAGTGATAAATCTTCTCTCTCTTTCACTTTAATCTTTTATTTTAACCTCCAGGGCGAACGCAGCGGGCACAATAATGAACAATAAATTGGAAGCATGGCTGCTGTAAAGCTCTACCTGCAAAGCCTTTTGTTCATCGCCTGCTAATTAAAATTCCTTTCATCGATCGTGGAATTTTTATGAAGAGTGGTGATTGGGCCACTCTCTAAAGGCAGGAATTCAAACAATTTCGAGTGAAAATTGGTTCGAAGTAACTCTGGAACTGCTGTAATGCAAATTGAATATTCATTGTTTTGTTTCGATCTGCAGACAATAGAAGCGTGACTTAATGAAAAAGGCGTTATTTCGAAGGATTTTTTTTTAGGTAATCGGATTTTGCATTTTAACAGTTTGTGAACGGATTGATTTTACACAGGTTTTAGTGAAATTAAAATATTAAAGTTGTATCTGAATCATATATAATCAGTATTTTCTATTAATATCAAATGAGTTTTTCCTTTTTGTGAGGTGATTGATAGAATGTTAAAAAATAGTTCAGAATAAAATTTTGAATTTATGGAATATTGAATCACACATCGTTTGATCATTACGATTTCACAAATTTAAATATTTTGGTTGCTTTTTAAATTTGTAGTTGAAACAAATGTGAAAGATTTTTAGGAATATTAAATTATTTTACTGGAAAACGACAGATAAAATAATAAAAAAAAATGTGTGTTATAATCTTTCACAACAATGGACGATGTCTTATAGGATTATGCACCCAAATTAAGTACAGTTATAAATGTAAAGTCCTTTAAATTTTCTTTCAAATGATTTGATCTAACTCCTTTTTTTTACGAGATGAACATTTAATTTCTTTTCTTTACCCAAAGTATTTTTTTCACTTATTAACAATTATTTATTCAACTCCCGTACTTGGCTTCTTGACCATTTGACTTCGAGTCTCGCAGTACCGACTGACGTCACAGTCGGGTGTTCATTGAGTCCAGTGCATTGGAGCAGGTGGTCGCCATCCATCCTGACGTGTCCGCATAACAAGCGTGCCTCGTCAGCAACCAAGCCAAGACAGTAGAGATATATTCCCAGGAAGTCATGTCCGGTGGTTAGGCAAAAACGAACAAAGACCTCTCTTCTTTTCAGGTGCCTTGGGATAGGACCCACTGTGCTCCGGGTTTCCCAATGCTTTCCAAGCTTCTTGGTTTTTAAGGTCGTGGTAGTACATTTGTCGATGTATGTGGATATCATGCTCCTTGTTTTTCTGAGGGTCAAAGGCACTTCAGGCTGTTTGGCTTTTTGATCGGCTCTCTCATTACCTGGGATCCTAATATGACTTGGTACCAGTGGCGCACACAGGGGGGGGGGGGCCGCCCCCCCCCCCCCCCAAAGCGCTTGATTTTTTCCGATTGGTTATAATTCTAAGTATATAATACGTAAAATTTAATTAAATATTTGTTATTTACTGTGTTTTATCCTGAAAATCGACCAAATTAAAAATAGCATAATACAAGAATTGTGAACTTTCAAC
>BMAV01027380.1:11930-58342 GCA_019973955.1 Trichonephila inaurata madagascariensis | reverse complement strand
AAATAAATTTTTTTTCTTTTCCTTTGTTTTCTCTCCAAATCCCCCACATATAAAAAACTACAAAAACCAACTATTATCTCTTTCCCCCCCACCCCCCCCCCCCCCCTCCCTTGAAAAACTCCTGTGTGCTCTACTGCTTGGTACCCACTGTAAGGCCACAGTTCAGCCACACGAAATGAGCTCCCCAATTTCAATATGGCACTGAATTATGAGTAGGAGGTCAATTCGTGTGTAACAACTTAAGGCTCTGAAAAGTTGTCTCTAAAATTACTTTATCATCATGCTTTAGATCATAGGTTTAATAAGTGGTTCTTACGAACCCCTAGGGGTTTCAGCAACTGTTGAAACGGTCCGTAGCTAATTAAAGTTAATTTGAGGATGCGTAGACAATGATGGGAGGTCCGTGAAAGATTTAATATAAAGCAAAACATTTATCTAACCCCATTTTCTTTATTATAACAGTAAAAATAAATTACGATAATTTTTTCGTGTTAAAAAGTTTCTGAGTAAAAATTAAAAATTTTAGATTAAAGCACAATATAGATAGATACATAAAATATAAGTAATTGCATATGCCGTAAGGTGAAAGTCCGGTCGTTCACAGATTTAAGTAGGAACAGAATCTCTTCACTACATGCAATAACTTTTCTAAAATATAGCTATAAAAAAAGAGTCGTGCATGCAATCCTAAGTTTAGCTTTTTTGCGTGCGTGATCCCGAGATTTTAAGTGAATGCAATAAGTTTTTTTTAGTTTTGAATACAAAGCAGTATTATTATTTGTACTTTTACAAAGAAAAAGTACATTACACAAAAATATTTTTAATACAATTGATATGTATTGTTGTTTCATATGGCATATATAAATCTATTTATAGCAGGCCTCTCACCGAAGAACAATGCACAATCCTAAGCTAGGAAATCCTAATCCCAATATCACAGTCCTAATTTTATTGAAAATAAAAAAAATTAAGTTAAATCATGATTAGGGCAAAAAATAAACACACACAAAAAATTACGCAATTCAAATCGTTTGATTCCAAAAAGGCAAAAGAGGACAAGAAATTGTATGATTAGTACATGAGTCTCCTGTTCATTCAACACAACAAAGATCCAAAGATAAATTATCTCATCATACCAGGCTCACACATCTCGTTGAAAAAAGGTGTATCTATATGTTAAAGCAAAAGCTATAATTTGAATAAATATTCATTCTTATACCACGATGTTTTATTATGATTTTATTTTACGTCAACATTTACCATTCAGGCTATCAAAGTTAAATTTATAATTTCTCTATTATTCATTAATATAGAATTATTTCACTTAGATATTCATGGCCTGGTTTTTGGTATAAAAAGGGCAATTGATACATTAAGATTGAGTATCATTGCTTTAAATAAACAATGGAAAACAAATTTTTATTATTTAGATCCATACAAAACTTTTTTAACAAATTACATCACACTTACTTTTTTTAAAAAAAAAAGGAGGGGAGGGGATCTTTTTAAAAAAAACAAATTCTTTCATTTGTGAAATCATTATTTACCCATTTGTCTATCCCAAGTTTTAAAATATTTTCCAACTCCTATAGTGAAGTAACAACGATTCGAAATTGTTTTTTTAAACATTATATTGCAGACATATTTTATTTAATTCACATTCTATTTTTTTTCCTTTTAGATAACTTACGCCCCTCTTGAAATAACGTTACACATCAAAACACACAATTTCTTATTTCTAAACGAAATACCATTCGTAACTTTTCAGACTTTTTCTTCTGGAAAATATATCCCGGTCACTGCGTCTCTAATCTTTGTTGAACATAAAACAATTTCGGCTCTTGTTTTAAGCGCCTCAGCATCCATCAAATGTCGAATCCAAGAATCATTAATAATTCGTTTTCTACATCGCCCATCGTTAAAGAAAGCATGGATTTCGGAATTTTTCTTGCCATCACTTTGACAAACGTACACCGGTAATACGTAGCTCCTTCTGTTAGCCAATCTGAGAAGATCCTTAGAGTGATGGATGGTTGTAACAACAAACAGGAACAACCGGTTCTTTAAATGGCGATTTATCGCTGTGTTTGGTTAGTATTAGATATGTTACCGTTAAAGATCAAAACCATTATAATGCAGTGCTTCTCAAACTTTCCATATCTGCGACCCAATATTCAATCATAATTTTCATCGCAACCCCTTCCAATCAAAAACAATGTATTGAATTCAATAATACTAGACTTTGACACTAAAGGTACAATACGACTTTAACATTTTAAGTACCACCGTCGTATATAAACGTCTCGCTCAACCAAAACGTTGATTGTCCCGGTCGTATATATATGCCTTTGCGAAGTACGTTCTTTTCTGTGCATTACTATCCATAAAATTATTCCGAAGGCTTTGACTTTCAATAAAAAAATCTCGACAATATTTGTGCAGGATTTACTTATTTCAGAGGATTTTTGCTTATTTATTCCATACGCGTGCCTACGTGGAAAACGGTAGCATTGGGGAGCGAATCGAATAGCTTTTTATCGGCAATCAAGGGGTTTTTTTTATAAACCATATAAATTATCAAGATAAATGTTGATTTTTGTATATAATTTTTTATATATAACAAGCTCATGGGGTCACTGGTAATTATTAAACTTGTTTTTATAGTCTTGTTAAATTAATTATAAAATACATTTTGCAATACTGATATATTTATAAGTTTATTATTTCAGTGCAAATGTGTATTTTGTTTCTTTACTATGGCAGAATGTATTTTGTTTGCTTACTTTCAGTAAATTAATAATTGTTTAAAAATAATTTTTTGCTTACAACTTTTCAATATGCTCGTTCCCCCCTAGAAGAGTTATCACACCCTCCTAGGGAGGGGCGCGCCCCACGGTTTGAGAAACGTCATTAGTGTATAGATTTGACCTAGCTAATCTGCAAAACCACTGATTTTCTCCGTAAAAGTATGGAATCAACAGTTATCCGCATTTTAACTCTAGGTAATCTTCCCATTTAAGATTTTCATATCTTTAAAGTTCAAAATTTTAGTTCTCTCATATCCTTTCTGTTAGGAATTTTAATATAAAACTTTGATTCATCTCTCAGAATAATTTATCCTAAACATGTAGAAACGAAGTGGCAAAGATAGTAAATGTATTTAATAAAAGTCTAGTGAAGTAATTTATAATAAATTTAATTACAACGACCAGGATCTTCTGGAGACCAATTAAATGTTAAATTTTCCAATATTAGAAAGTATCTTTACACATTCAGAGAAATAGAAAAAAACAAATAGCTATTGTCATCAATCTTTAGATTGCACTAATAAGTAATAATTTTAGCATGTTCTGCAAAATTCATTTCGCTAATTGAAATAATGTGTTATACCGTTTGATTCCTTTCAGTTACCTCTTTTCAATTGATGTATTATTCCTTTTATCAACTAATTTGTTGTTTACTTGGTTATATAAACTTGAGTCATTAGATATCCAAAAATAAATAAAAACAAATTATATATATATATATATATATATATATATATATGTCCACTTACTTAATTGCATTAATATTTTAAACCGTTTGATCCTTTGTATTGTAGCTTTTCAATCGACTGATGATTGATTCTACCAATTAATTTGTAGGTTACTTGATTGAATTGAAGTGATTCTTTTGGTATTGAAAATTAAATAAAAACACACATTATGTCAATTTCCTTAATTACAATAATATTTTAAAGCATTTGATTACTTGTATTGTAGCTACTCAATAGTTAGATGATTGATTCTATCAACTAATTTGTAGTTTACTTTATTAAATTTAATTGATTCTTTAGAAAATGAAAAAACCAATAAACAACATTTAATTTAAGCGTAAAGAAACGTTGTCATTGTTGTGTTTTACTGAAGATCTTATTTTCACTTTAACGAGTGTCTAGTAGGTAATGTTCAGATTATAATGCGTGTCTGGTAAGTAATATGTAGATTATGTAAATCACAATGACTCTCAACCACTGTGCTGCGGCACTTTTGTGAGCTGCCAATTTTTTTAATTATTAATTATACTCTGAGGAAACAATAAATTCTGGAACCGAATAATTCGGCCTTTTATAGAAAAAAAAACTAAGGGTATCGCAGTACGTTTAACATTCTTTCGTGGATAGATGGAAGTGTATTACAGATAAGTAAAAGTCTTTTAAACTTGTTTTCTTGTTAGTGAGCCGCCCAATTTTGAAGTTGCAAACAGTTTACCACAACAAGAATAACAAAAAAGAAAAGAAAAAAGGTTGAGAATCACTGATTTAAGTCATTCACATATTACCTAGGTAATTTGAGAAATGAAACACAATTTCCACATTTTAACGATTCTTATGGATATTAACTGATTTCTGCCCTTTAATAAAAGCAGATGCATGTTGGATATTAATTATTTCTCAATAAACAAAAGGGTTCATATCTAGCAGTTATCTGGTAGCTTACACCTACATAAAGAGAAAAAATTCCTTCACTTTTTCAGATAGTTTGAGTTTTGAGAAAGCCCCATCAAAAGCCAAGGAAAAGTGGACGGACTAACTTTCATATAACCCTAATTTTCGAGTTGAATTACATGGTATAGAAGAACTCAATTTAAGTCAGAAGGAAGAGACTTTACTAGAGTACCACATTCAGTTGAGTCAATCGTAAAAAATCTTGAAGAGAACTTTTATTTCGAAGTGAAATCGATAACTCGAGTTTGAAAAAAGAAACTGATTGATAGCTGGAAGCCATCTTCTATTTCTTCTTCATTCGAGTGAAAAAGCCAATAGAAGAACAAAATGTTTTCATTGGAAGAGTTTTTTATTGGTAATGCTTTTTTTTAAAAAGTAGTGCTGCTACATTAGATACATCTCAATCAACATAAGAATTATTAAGATATATTTAAAAAAAAAACATTAGTCATCTCACTGGATAATATAATTAAATTTCGACTAAAATCATCAAAGTTTCGTTAAGGTATCCGTCTACTTGCAACACAATTTTCTTTAAAAAATGAAGATGTGGAAATTTTTTTGTAGTTTTCAGGTTTATTAGAACAGTTTAAGAAAATAAATGCTTAAAAAAGAAGAGGAAAAGAAATTATACTACTACTGAGATGAGAAAAAACTGGTAAAACTTCACAAAAAAATTAGATACTTTTAACAAAAAGTTCATGAATAAATTCTCAATTTTTCCCATTTTGATGTATTACTTTAGTATTCATTTCTGAAATGACCTTCAAAATAAGTGATAGTTTAATTTTTACTAAACCTAAAACGCTTTATCTTATTTACTATATAAAATTGCATAAAAAATCAGTGATTCTATTCACATAAGGGACAGTGAAGTTTTAAGCAAAAAAGGGAATGATAAATCTGAAGGTTAAAATTACTTCTACAATTACACAGAACATACACAAAAAATATCAATTAATTGGTCAGATTGGATGGTCCTACTCTGTATCATTAGATCAGTGAAAGAATTCATTGCAGTAGATGATGATAATGTGTGTTAGCCTCAATTATGAAAGACAAAGACATTGGAGTTTTTTCAAAGCGAAAAAAATATCATCGATGCAGATCCTGACGATGAAAACAACTCCTGTTTCCACATCATCCGAAATGAGGAGCGTCAAGAAAAGTATGCGCAGTTATTTAGACTCACATTCCTATGTTAAAATGAATAAAAAAATGGACGTCATCAAAAAAAATTTTGACAATTTAATGCTTAAGAAGGAAATGAACAAAAAAATCAGTTTACTTTCCAAAAAACACATTAAAAGTTTTTTTTTCTTTCAAAAAACTTGAAATTTTTGCATTAAATTTCGTTAAGGTCTTGAGAATGTTTTTGTTTCATTTATTTTTATTAAATACATGAATATATACATATCTATGGAAACAAAATATACTCTTTTAAACTTAATTTTGCAGAAGTGGTTTTTTTTTATTGCAATGTCGTTTAACACGAACAAATGTTTCAGACCCATCAATTTCTTGTTAAACTGTTTTCACTATTTGATTGATTAAAATAAAATAATCATATTTTTTAGATTCATCATTCTATACTGCAAAAGCAAACACAATAATTACCGAAAAACACTAATTAGCATGGTTAAAAAATTATTAATTAACTTCAAAGCGTAATAGTTTAATGACCTTCAGTATTTGAAAAAAACATAGTTAATTGCTTCTTCCGATTTTTTATTCTTTTCTTATTTTCAAACAATGCACTAACGATTAAGAAAAAACTCATTTAGATTTTAATGAAAAAATTAATAAAATCATATTTACCATTATTATAACTGTAATTTATCACTGATTAAATTGCCATTATTTCAAATGCTATTTGGTTTATGTAAAAAATACGAATTTGTTAATTGGAAAATTGTTATTATAAGAAGTTTTTTTTTTCAACTTTCGATTAATTTCATGTTATTTTTATTTATTTTTTTGCTTTGCATTTTATGAAAGGTAGCCAATTTCACATTTAAACACTCAAGCATCATCATTAATTTATATGTCTGTAAAGTTACATAGTAGAAATTTTAAGTAATTTTAGTGATATATCACGAATATTTTTGTTTGGATTCTTCAATTAAATTGAATTTGCAACTTAATGTATAGTAAGAAAACAGTAAGTATTTTCTAATTATATTAATTCTTTTAGCAATATTTTTTTAAAAACAATTGAGCCTTTAGATTAAGTTGAAAACAGAAAAAAACCAATTACTGAAACTGAAGCAATGGAAATGGATACTAATGTTATTAATATTTCTATAAATAGAGCAAAATACAAAAAGAAAGATACTGAAAGACTAGAATTAACAAAACTAACATAAACAATTACGAAAACTAATTTAAAAAATTTAAGAAACATTAAAATAATAATCATTTGCAAACGTATGAATTATTTGGAAAAATTTACAAAATTTATTATGAAAATAATGATTGAAAAATATATATTTCTCTTTTCTTTATTACACACTCTAAGTTTTTCATCATAAAAGCTTTGGAATGGACATTACGACACCTAATTCGGATTAAATACAAATGTACTATACACGTTCTGCATAGTATAAATTATTATTGATAGAATTCAATTTGTTTAACGATTTTTATAGTTTATAGTCGAATGAAATAACCTTATTGTTACACAAATACTTTTAAATCAATCTTTTATTCGTTCGACGGGTGTTTCCTAGGCCATATTGAAAGAATATGATTTGTTCTGAGCCACACAAAATACATTCATTCTAAATGAGAGCTGATGAGCAAAACCTCATATAAACATAATGTATAGTTGACATAACCTTAATATATAATCTGAATTTTTATAATAACCAATCAGAGAACTAATAAAGTGATATAGATGAGGTAACTTGAAATTCAATACTTGTGATTTAATGGAAGTAGTTAATGTTCTTAGTGAATTTTGAAAATGATTATCAAGTACAGTAGTGTACAATAAAAAGCATGCAAAATACTTTTATGCGTCCTGCATGTTTTATCTTTCAAAATAACTGCTTACAATTACAGATAGAAAGATAACATGAATAAGGTACTGCAGCGTCGCCTCCTTCTATAAGTTGCAAAAACAACAAGGGACACGAATAAAAGCCCGTAACAACTGGCTGAATTCCTTTCATCTCAGTCGGCAAAGACACGTGCGATGTAGCTGCGAACTGGCAGTTCGATGGATCAAATAAAAACCCCTGCTAATATCAACAGCTTGTCGACGAAGTTGTTACCTAGGAATTGAACACTAGATGGCAGCACAGCCCAATGGTACTGGTTAATTACTTATTACTTCCATAGAGAGTCCTTGATCGCATGCGTCAACTAGATCCACCATAGCAGCAAGAAATTGCCCACAATGTCAACAGAAAAACGTTCCAACGACACTCAAACATTCTGGAAGTGTATAACAATTGCAGAAACCGGCTGAAAAAACAACATTTTCTCAGTATCATTCAAAAAGACAAAAAAAAAAAAACTTTCTTCTCTCGGAAGGGGATATGCAGTGCCACCTCCTTCTGCAAGTAGCAAACAGAAAAACGAAAGCTTGCGAAATGTCTTATAATCAGGTATATTTTTATATACCATCTCAAATTCATACCAAAACCATATTGATACATTTTTACATTATATTTATGATGCTTTATGTTCAAATTTGATATTAGTAATGCATGAAAGCTACAAATTCTTCAAATATTGATACAGAATTTGAGAAAATTGATATATTACTAGAAAATATCTGTCATTGCGAGAAGCTTGTTACATGCATAAAAATACACAAGTTTCATGTTAAAACGCATAAAAACAGTTTATTTTTACTTTCTTAGAAATTTTTAGTACAGTTTAGATAAAATTTTGAATATTGAAACTTTTAGAAATTGTGTTTACATGTGAAAATACAAATCCTTAATGAAACCTTTCGCAATGTCGTAAAATCACTTAGTCGCAAATCATTACTTTTACATATTAATAAATGTTTACGTTATATTTATGATGATTTAAGTTCAAATTTGATATTTGTAATGCATCGAAGCTAAAAATTCTTCATAGATTGACACAGAATTTGAGAAAGTTGATGCAAAATGCTAAAAAAATCTCGTTGAACAAAAACTGAAAAATACTATATATGTATTTTCTGAATGTTTAAGAATTTTTTGTTTCCTATTTTATGTTTAAATAATTAATAAAGTGCTAATGTTTAATAAAATAGGGCAAATATATGTTGTAATTCATTATTTTTGTGATGAAGTGCCTTTTTATATTAAAAATGCAATTTTCTCAAAATGATGGTTTTCAAACTGCGTGTACCTTTTCTCAGAATCTACAGAATGAATGCACATGCAATTTTTACTGCACATAAATAATATGTAACTATATATACTGGAAGTACTTTTTTGGAGGGATTCCCAAAATATTTTGCTGAAAAGCAGTTATCGTGAAAAAAAATGACAATTTTCAAAAATTTCATAGTGATACTTCGACGTTGAATTTTTTTGAAAAAAGTAAACAATATATTTGAAACATTTTACCATTGTATAAATAAGAAAGCCTAATTAATATACAGGCAAAATTTAAAGTTCTTATATTTAACAGTTTCTGAGAAACAGGTTCCTAAAATGGCTCAATTTAACATTATCGGTATAGGGGGTACCGACTAGTCTTAATAAATGTTCCTATAAATAATAATTATTTTTCAGATAAAAACAATTATGAAACTTGAATAGAAGGCAACTTCAAGAGAGAGAATTACAGGTTTGAAAGAACACATACGTTAGGCTCGTTGGGTAATTTGAGTACGGGTATTAAATCTACGAATCCTATTCTGGTATTTATATTTTTCTAAAAAAAATATTTTTCTTCTTTTTCATGGTTATTTATTTAAATTTGGCTCGTTTACTATATTAGAGAACAACTACTCAGAAAAATAATGCAAGAATAAAATTTTGCTTATTAAAAACACTCAAAAGTTGGTGATATTTTTACTTTCTGAAGCCTTTTTCACTAAATTTTTGAGGATAGTTTCTTCTATACGATTTCCTTCCTTTAATTAAGAATATATTTAGCTTTTGTACTCAAGAGTCGATCTTGACTTCTGTTTTTTTTATATCAGAGTAAAATGACCTCTAACAATCTGTCTGAAATTTTAATGATGCTGTACGTTTTTAATAAGATTATTTCAGTAATTAACTTTATGTGAACTTCTAATATGATGCTTTATATTTTGTAATAAATTTGTTCTGCTTCTTTTTAAAAAGAAAAAAAGGTAACAAAGAGGATGTTTTATTTTAATTAGAACCCTTAGTATATTTTGGAACAAAATATGAACAAAAGAATATTTTTAATAACCAGTTGAGTTGCATTCATTTTGAAACACATTTCAGATCAACAAAAAATTAAATTAGTCACAAACTTCAGAAACTGGAGTCAATTTAAATTATTTTAAAGGAAACCATATACAATATCATGTTTAATATATGTGTAACAGAAGTAAAACCTGGTTAAAATAAAATAAATATTATTTTTTTACGTAGCTATTTCTGCTCCATTTGTTAAGTTAATTGTATTTACTTCAAACAGGAACAATTAATGAGATCTGATATCAAAGAAAATGTATTTAATATTTAATTTTTAGTAATCGAATATAATACAGAAAGGCTTTAATTACTATGTCATTAATTACAATGACGTGTGACGTATTCATACAGAGGAATTCAGCAGTTTTCAAATGTATTTAAATGTACTCTTAAGGAAGTTTTTAAACGAAAATACAGTAAATGTGGATGTACAATTATTTTAAATTCCAATATTTATTACTAAATATTTTTCATATTTCTTTATTGACATTATCATTTTATTATTGAATTTTTTTTATTGTCATTTGCATCAATGTAATTTTATATTCAAAGTAGCTGGAAGTGGTTACAAATAAAAAATTATATTTTGTCCCACATATTGATCATACTCGCAAATAGGCTTTTGAAGAAAAAAAAATCATTTATTATCTAGATTGGTTTATACAAATATAAAGTAAGTAATCTGAGATATGTTTTAGTTATTTACTCTTGGCATAGTGTAAAGCAATTACTTATGTAAGGATTCACACTCTAACAAAAAAACTTCACGTTCAATAATTTTCATCTTCCTCTCCCTAAAATGAAATGGAGATATCGGAGGAAACCTAAAAATCGAAAATCTATGCTCCCATACACTAAAGAATAATAACTAATATTGTTATTATTTTATAACCTATCAAACATCTCTATAAGTTTTCTATCCAACATTTCTAAGTTATCAAATACTAATTCAGCCGAGGCAAATTTGTAGAAGCGTCCAAGAATATTCTCTTCAGCAAGTTTAAAACTTACTTTGATAATACAAAATCTTTTGTAGATTCAAAAAACTCAGAACATTTTATGAATTTATCGATGAATATTGCGCTATATCATTAGATAAAATAGTTTTATCAGTTGCGCAAGAAAAAGAGGTATCCTAAGTCTCTATCGGAAATGCGGAGGATAACTGCGTGATAAACATTGTATATGGACAATGCATTTCCTTTTTTGTTCATAGTCCACTCACTTATTTGTTTCAACTTCAAATAATTCCCTGTTCAATAACTATATATTGTTCAAGTTTCAACACCCAAAATTAAAAGAAATTAATCGATGCCATATATAAAATTTAAGGTGTTTTAAAAGAACATGTGAATTTTTTCAATATCCTGATCTTAAAAGAATAATTTTTAGTTTTTATTCCCTGGAATTACTAAAGAAGTTTCTCGAAAAAGAAGTGCAATCCTCCTCTTTAATTGTTCCTCCAATCAGTGAGCAAAGTTTTCGAATTCCACTCTCTCAGATTGTTTAGAAAGGGAATTTTCCTTTGTAATTCAGTTGAAGAAGAAAAACACATTACCAGCTAAATAAAAACCATCTGAATCATTCATCTATATAAGAAAAGGCCAGTCTTAGTTAGATTTTTCCGATCCAGTAAGCAATTTAGTTCATTCACTGATTCTCCCAACGTAAGCAATGAAGTTCTTCTGTGGTTCTTTAGAACATTTTTATATTGACTTATAATTTTAGACCTTAATTACTTTTCCTGTAGGGATTTTAGTATTATATAAACTTTAGTTTTAATAATAGCAATGTTTCTTTTAAACCAAAACTTATGTTATACTATCAATATAACCAGTGCTACTATTTAGTTAAGGTGCATGCCGTAAGAGCATAGGAACTTTGGAGCAACTACTCCTTTTTCTAGCAAATTAACATATCTTATATTAATTTTTCAAGTAATAGAGTAATAACATCAACAATATTTCAAAAAGTAAGTTTTGTGTGTGGAAGCTTTTATTTATACGATAATACCACGATTACCGATAAAATGAACCTTTATAATGAATCGCTATTCTAAAATATCAAGTAACTAATCCTTATTTAATCAAAAAAAATTCTCTGGGAATATGATGATGCTGTATGACTATGTGATGTTTTTAAGATATTGATTTTATTTGCTGATATTAAGTTTTCGATTGTTTATATAAAAAAAAACATTCTTATAGCGCTCACTTTTGCATTTTAAAAAAAATCATGACTTGAAATGCAAAAAGGGAATTTTTTTTCTTTTACGACCTCGTCATCTCCCTTCCGAGTCGGTTTCTGCAAAAGCCATTTTTAACGAATCCCTAATAAATAAAAGAAATATGCTTACGAAATGTCAAGCTTGTAAGTATAAAAGTGGAAATTTTTTTAATCTATTGCACCCTCTTAACACCTTTGGAGTCTATTTCCAGAAAACTTGCTTTTAATGTATTTCTACCCAACAAAAGAAGCATGTTTGCAAAATTTCAAGTATGTCGATTTAATTGTCCCAAAGAGTGATATAGACGAGTGAAGTGAATAGGTCGCTTTCCTTCTTCTCTCTCTCTCTCTTTATTTTACAAATATATCAGGATCCAAGCTTGTTGGTAAATGAAGGAAGTCCTTAACTTTATAATATCCGTACTCTTTATTATTCTTCAATCATAACTAATCCAACATGGAGGCCACTTGGAGCCTTATCAGAAGAAACAATAGACATCATCACAGCAAGGAGTTAACAGCCTCTCTTCTCGATTATTCTCGTATCTTCGTAGCTCTACCTTTTTCATCCTATTCACCCTAAAATCCCTACGTGATAGTAAAGGGTTCACTCTAATTTTGTTTGTGATTCGATTAATTTTTAAATTAAGCTTTCCATACCTCGCACACACATAATTTAAATGTAGCTCAATATTTTAAAACCATTACAGTTAAGAATAATAAGTTTAGATTGTGTGTGTGAATGAAATATTGTTCTTGAAAATATAAATGTAACACAAACTAAATTATTAGATATTTATCATTTTCAGAAGTTTAATTTCAGTTAAATCCATATTAAGACTAGCGTGTTATTTACTGGATGCTTCTCTTTTCCATCTTTTGAATCTCAGATGTACTTACCGCAGGAAGGAAACGAAAAATAGTTATTTCTTTAGGTAAGAGATAAACCATACAATAAAAACGTGAATTGATTTATGCTGTAGAAATTAAAATATTTGCAATTCGTGAACTTCTTTCGTGAAAATTTGAACGGTACATTCTGATACTAGATTTTTCTAGAAACATAAATAGATTATTTGTAAATAATTTTATATATTTTCATTCAAGATTTCTTCAGCTTTGAGCAAGACCTTTAAAATATATCTCTAAACTCCAATGATGCTCTAGCTTAACTATAACTAGATTTAATAACTTATTATTTTAATATCAACAGTAAAACTAAGTTATGTTTCATGATTACAAAACCAAATTCACTAGAAAATAAAAAAAAAACATTATCATAATCAAGCATTAAATTTCCATTTACTTTGCTTAAAAGTTCTTATAATACACTAAAACATTGATTTTATAAATAACTATCATTGCGTTTTTAAAATTAATCTCTTTTTTTTTCTATATATATCCTCCAGTAAGAAACACTGGTTAAAATTCTAAGGGTTTACATCAAATTATACCCTTTAATAAAAGTAATTAATTGAAAAGGCTTAATTTTTTATATCATTGTTTGGGCAGTTTGTTTGAAAAATGAAATGCTTTGATGTATAATCCTATATAAAAATTGATGCTCTAAAAATAGCAAGGTTGTTTAAAACATTTAATTCCCCACATATTTAATAATGCTATTCTTATTCAAAGATGCAAATTTTAATTGAACATAATGGTTCTAATCTCTGAAATAAAAAGAAGTTATTCTCATTTCAATACAAAATCTTATGTAATAAATAATAATTATTATTTCTAACAAGGGATTCAATATCACTCTTCATACAATTAAGAAATAAATTGCTCTGAATAAAGGAAACCTCAGCACAATTTTTTGCTCGACCAAACTCGCTTTCGCTCTTTAGTTCTATATATCTTTTTTTTTTAAAGAAGAAAGTTATTTTTATTATTTCACAATTTTTAGCCGTTTATTCCCAAAAAACATGGTTATAAATAATTCCATCACTTACTATGTTTAACAACACTCCAGAAATTTTTATAATCTGCTAAGTGCCCTAAATGGATAAAAGAATTTTGTTTCAATGGTGCTCATAAATTTTTCTATAAACAGTAAAAAATGTCAAAATCTCTTTTAACTTTTCCTCTTAACGTCCTGGCGAATTGCCAACATTTAATAAAAAAACAATATCTGACTTGATTCATTTGAAGTAGGAAATATAACAGAAATGAAAGAAAAGGCTTAAAATAGATTACAGTTTCTTACATAGTTCTTTATTTTATTATTTTAAACTAGTTATGTACAAAATCTTCACAAAAGGCTTAATTTTCTAATAATTTAAGTTTCATTTAAGTTAAATAAGAACGATTAGTTATGGAAACTTTTTTAATGCCTAATCAATTTAGTAAATTAAATTATAATCGAATTTGCGACTTTAGAACGATCCTAAAGTAAGTAATCTCTTAAAATTGTAATTTTAGTATGTTCATTACATACATTATCAATATTTGTATTGAAATAAGTCACATGAAGTCTTTTCAATCTGAGAATTCCTATAATAACTTTATCCATTATATTTTTAAAAAAACACTACATTTTAAAACATGAAAAAATGAGAGCATCATAAGGAAATTCGAAATAGATACATGATTTTATTATACATATTGGTTCTTTTAAAAAGCTAAATCTCTTGAGTTATGCTATAAAAATTATTAAACTTTGTAATGTTGTCTAAATTATATCAAAATTAATAAATAATTATATTCTCTAAATAAACATTTTTACATTACACAAATTAGTAGGATATACGTTGAAATTATTTTAGTAGCTGTTAAGAGCTTTGTATTTACACAATAGTCTCACCTTTTTATATGATACACTAGCCATTGCCCATCCATTTTGCTTGATATTTCATGATGTTGAATAATTATATATAGTTCTTTTTTTAAAAAAAATTATATTGACATATAAGTCCTGGTATCAAGCTTTACATTGCATCGAAAAACATTTTTATAGCCTGCACTTCTTGATTAAAGAAAGCTCTGTAACTTATGAAACGGACATATATTTATCGTTTACATCAACATTGCCTCCCCTCAGTATATTTTTTAGCATAACACTCAGAATTGTGCTCAAAATAATTAAATAAATAAAATAAACTATTCATACCAATTTAGAGGTCCGTAAGCCTAATGGCTTAAAGATGGGAATTTTCTTATCTATAACGCATCCACGCATAATACCTGGCAAACTCCCTTGGAAATCAATTTCCGTAAAGCCCATTCTCATTGGATCTCTACTCAAAAAAGAAATATACTTGTCAAATTTCAAGTCGGATAATCTAATAATTTTGAAGATCTCGTGAAAAGTGAGTGAGTGTGTGAGTCGCTTTCCTCCTATATTTATAGATGAGCCAAACACAACTTTAATTTAATGAAAATAGGGCGAAAACTCGCTATTAAAAAAATATTACATTTTAAACCTAATTTTTTTAAGTTTAGATACTGGAGAGCTCAAAAAATAAATATATACAATAGAACTATAAATGTAGATATGAAGAAAATGGTTGTTGAAATACCACGAAATATTTTGTATAATCTTAACTTATTATTTTAGAAGATGTAATTCCACATCTATCGGTTCAAATAAGCGGCTGTTTTCTTTTTCGAATAAGAAAACACTTTTTCAAAAACTTGACCTAAAAATATAAATAAAATTCAATATCGTTGTTTAATGATATTTTTATGAAATCATATTTTTATTAGTTTGTTTTTCCTTGCAGTTACTACATTATTCTTTGCAATTAATGATTATAATAAAAACTTAATACTGTTTGTAGGTAAATGCATAACAATTTATTCATTGATTTCTCTTTTTTTATTAAAAAGCCAATTAAAATATATATTTATTAAAAGGAAATCAAGTACAATTTTGTTCACAGATGTTTTGAAATAAACCATTTCTTATAAATCACAAAAATTGTTTAGTTGCAAAAACGACTGAATTCTTTTAAATTAACATCTCGTTAATTAATAATCCCTTTTGATTTAGTTTGTTTTTAAATTTATTTACAGTTTTAAATAATCAAGCATAATAAAACATTTAGTTAAGAAAACTGCTTATTGCCCATGAAGATCGAGGAAATCTTATTTTTTCTCTAATAACATTTCCAACATCTTTAGAGAAATTTTTCATTTGTAGTTAAACAAATAATAAAACAATATCAAATAAATTTATTTCATAAGGGTCACACATTTTGTAAATATTTTATTTTAAGAGTTTCTTCCCTTTACTTAAAACTTACTAGTATTAAATGGAGAAGTAAACATGTATAATGTCAAAATATATAAACCAGAATATTTAATGTTTAAGGTGGTGATATTACCAAACATTGGTCTCCATCTACACTCTAAAATATTAACCGAATTGCAGAAATTTTGCGATCAATAATATAGGGTCTTTATTGGATTTTTTAATGGATCGATATTTAAAACAGGTTGATGGATTGAAGCGGTTTTGGAGAATGACGTGTAAGAGGAGTAGTGAGAGTAGGGTTACGCGTTTCCTATGATAGACATATCTAGTGAATTAAATTTCAGAAATATGGAATTAAGGACTTATGATCCAAGTGTGTGATATTAGAGAGGAATTAAGAATTAATTACGAAAATTTCATCAAGCATTTAAGTGTTTTATCAAATATGTTGTTAGATACATGAATTTATGCAACAAAAATTCATGAAATTATTTAGTATGTAATGTTCTATAAACATAGCGCACACACAGCAATCTATATAAAATAGTATATGTAAGAATTATTTTATATGTGTTTACCTCAGTAAAGTTTTATTTATTTACGTTTATTTGCAGGCTACAGATGTAATGGAAAATTTTAAAACACCACGAATTAAAAAAATGTGATTATATCACTATATATCAAATAATAACTTCGACTGACTTCTTTATTCTAAAATATATCAACTACTATGGCTATTTCTTTCATTTTCTAACATTTTGAATTCATACGTTATGGGCATAAGCATTAAATAATATATTCTTTTTTGAATTTATTTGCAATTTTCTATTATGATTATTTCATTAAAGTTCTATATATAATAAATATATGTTAAAAATAATATCTTAAAATTATACCCTTACAAATATACAAGCCTGACTTTTTAAAATAGAAACAACTAAAACCAAGTAATTGTTTCGTTGATCAACATAAATAAAAATATAATTATAAGATTAAATAAAATATCTTATAAATAGCTTAAAAAACAATTGAACGATGTTATTTACAATAATATTTTTCGTTTTGTGGTACATTCTGGAGCCAACGTTTTTGGGTATTATACATAAAGTTATTCTTATTTTTTAAAATAAATTCTATGTAATTTAAAAGCTTACAATATTATCTGAAGTTTATATGTTTCTGTTGTGTTTAAGATTCTGAAAAATCGAAGAACTGTTTTTCAATATTCATAAAAAATTTAATCATTATAAAAATATTTTTTATGTCGATTTCTGAGATCTTGTATAATCTTTAAGTTTTATTTTGAAAAGTAATTCCAAAAAATAAAAAGCAAAATTAAAAAAAAAAAAAAAAAAACAGCTCGATTTTCTTCAGAATGATAAAAATTGGAGCAAAACACACAGTTCGTCCGAACTTCTTGAATTATGGCTACAAGTATTATGCTCCTTCGAAAGGTCAACTTTCATTGACCTTTCCCCTTCTTTTTATTTCCATTTCCTTTTCTCTACGTAATGGTCATTTAAGAAACTTTCCTTTCCAAATAGTCAACGACGAAATGGCTCTAATATAGACCTGTAACAATTCGAATGTAGCTGAGTTAGCCTTTTGGGATGCTTTCTTTGCCTTTTTATGTTACATTTCTCTGGATACAAACATGGAAAAATATCAAATAAAAGAAAAAGAAAAGAAAAAAATTCTTGCAGGGATTTCTTTGCTCTACTAGTTTCAAAGAATATCTAATATTTATTGCATTATACTGAGATACATTTTTGATTTCTATAAAAACAAAATTTAATTATACGTAATTAAATTTAGTTCCGTTAATTGTGGAATACTTATAAATTATAGTGATTGCTCTCAAAAGATAAAATTTGAAACTGTTTGCGTATAAATTTGTCCAAGTTAGCTTTAATGCTTTAGTAGAACCCAAATTGTTATTCATTATTTTAATTAAATGTTTCAGGTTGAAGTAGTATGTGCAAAGCATAAAAATTCATATGCTAATATTGTTACGAGAAAATAAATCTCGATTTATGTTTCGTTTAAGTTAAATCAACTTGATTTTAATTTGCACCGATTAAATATCTGTGTAATGCCTGAAAATCTCTTCCAAGAAAGTTTGGTATAATCTAATGTGGACAGTATTATTTCAGTTCTTTTGTTGATAATCATGGATATTGTCATTCTAATATAGCAAAATATGAGGATGTAACAAAACTGAAAGGTGTATTGCATCTTTTCGTAGTCATAAAATAAATATGCTTATATTGAAGGAAAGTAGCGGACATTTTATATTTTGGTCAGGAAAAGTTTGTGTTGTCCTAAAAAAATATATTAACATTTCCGAGATTTAAGGCTTTAAGAAAGTTTTTATCAGTACTATACAAATAAATTTTTGCCACATTTGAGTATTATTTTTTTAATGCACATAATGATAAAATGATATACATTTATATGTTCAACCAGATTGATTGCTGATTGAATATTAACGTCACACTGTTCAGCTAGACGAGGGCTTTTGGAGACGGACCAAGTAATTTTGAACCATGGTCAAGTGACGTGGACGACACCTGAGCTGACACCCCCTCTCCTAACTACCACACCACACCAACGGGACGACGTTTCAGCTCTCGACAGATTTAACATGCATCGCTGCCCTACACGGCGGGTCTTTAGTGGTACAGTGCTCGAACTCGTGACAAGGCAAGTCACGATCTGATACCTATACTACTCGACTACCGCTGCCCATATGTTCAACCAGTGCCGGTACCTTAGCCTTCACTTTATGGTAAAATAATTATAAAATCCATTACCAGTATGTTATGTATATATCTAAAGATACGGCAAAATATTTTCAATAAATAATTACCAATATATACAGTTATAATCCCTATTTTTATATGTATTAAAATAAATATAAAAAAAATTAAGAAACTTCATGCGAAAGTGTAGTAATGTTCATATTATCTTTTACAATATTATCAAAGAAGCATGAAGATTTCTCATATTTTAAATTTTATTTATCTGAAATCTAATAGGAGTCAATATCAAACCAAACATCATTAGCTACTCCTTTCTGTAATATTTCCTTTAATACTCATTCGTCAAGCATTCTTCAAAATAACGCGTATTTCTTGTTTTCTCACCAATAAATTAGATTACATATAGTATAAAAAAAAATTAAGTAAATTTCTACTTAGGTCAACAAAGAAAATTTTTTATTTTAGTTACTTTTTATTAAATAATTACAATTAATATAAATATGTATATACATATGACAGAAACACAATATTAAGTGACAAAATATAAAGCGATTTTCCTTGCAATTTTCCATTTTCTTTTCTATGTACGGTGTTGGAATATTATTTTCGTTCGTTACAATTTATTCATTAAGTTTAACTAAGGAATTAATATAAAGTATTTTATTAACGATTAAAAAGTTAAATAAGATATATATATATATATATATATATATTGTGAAAGATAGTAGAGGAATAGTAAGAATTGAATAGTAGTAGGAAAATCAAAAATCAATGATGAAATGACAATCAATTTTTCTCTAACTATTTTTTAAATATGCCGTACTTTATATTATGTTTGAAGAAATTAGTATTGAATATGCTTTGAAATGTATACACATTTAGAAAACAAACTAGAAGTATTGTTAGCACCGATTGTCTTAAGGTATCCGACTACGTTCGGAACCGTGATTTTGCAAAAGCGTATAAATGGATAATATTTATGATGTTTAGTGTCACTTGGATTAGAAAATGTATATAAAATTGTTTTAAAAATAGTATTACAATAAAAAATTGTATAAGTACAATATTTTGACAAAAAATGAACATAGAATGACCCATTTTCAAAATATTCTTCTTTTGCGAAAAATGCTTCTATTATAATCATATTTTGCCTGTATATAGCTCAGACCCTCTGTACAGACACTCAACTAGAATTTTTGAAATATATAACTTAGAAGTGGGTTTATCCATGTTTTGCGACAACAGAGGGGAGGAATTTAAAGAAAAAAACGCCGATAATTATTTCAATTTGTTGTAACTCTGAAAATAATGTGATTTTTTTTTTAAAAAAATAGTTCATTTACTCTGGTCTTTACTTTATATAAGCAAAATATTATTATTTTAGAAGCATTTTTTTATAAAAGGAGAACATTTTGAAAACAGGTTATTCTAAGTTAATTTTTTGCCAAAATATTGTATTTAAATAAATTGTTTTTGTCAAAATGTCCTTAAAACAATTTTATACATGTATTTTAATCTAATAGACATTAAATATCACGAAAATTATCCATTTATACGCTTTTTTAAAATCACGGTTCCAAACGTAGTCGGATACCTTAAATGGATGAATATAAAGCATTTTATTAACGATTGAAAAGTTAAACAAGATATATATATATATATATATATATATAGGGAGATTGTGAAGGATAGTAGGAATAGTAAGAATTGAATAGTAGTAGTAATTGAAAAAATCAATGCGCGTTTTATCGAGGATGAAATGACATTCAATTTTTCTCTAATTATTTTTTAATTATGCCGCATTTTATGTTACATTTGAAGGAATTAGTATTGAGTATGCTCTTAATTATATACACATTTAGAAAACAAACTAGAAGTATTGTCAGCACCGATTGTCTTAATGTATCAAGGAAAAAAAAAAGAAAAAAGGAAAAAAACTAAAATTTCCAGATTTCTTTTAATTTCTTAAAGTTTCTTTCCGAATACTTCAAGGAAATTGTAATTGGGGAGAATTTTAGCCTTTCAAATTCAATTACATGATACAGAAGAAGTTTCTTTAAATGGGAAATATTTTTGTTTCAGTGAAGTCTCTGTTAAAGCGTCGCATCCAATTGGATTAACCTCAAGACATTTTGAAAGAAAAAACTTTTTTTTGCAGCAAAATCGATACCTTTATTTCTGAAAAGTAGGGGATGATTGCAAATAGTTCAGAGCTGTCTTTAATTTTTTCTGCTTTTTTTCCCAAAGGCCTACAGGGTCTATGGCTAGTAAATATTTGTGAAATACGTAATAATGTAAAGAAAAAGTAAATGTAATGGAAATTAAGACATATCTTTTCTTTCCTTCTAAATATTAATTCGTTTGCTGTGAACAAAAAATGCAATTTGTTTGTTTTCTTTGAACTTTTTTTCTTGTCATAAACTTTTTTTCTCTTTCTATTTATAAAGTGTTTCTGGACATTTGAAGTTGTTCTCTCTTTCAACTCACTTTATGATGGTCCTAAATCTTGAACTAGTTTTATTGGGAGTCTAACACACCGAGTACTATAGAATTATGGGCGTTTCATCCAAGAAGTGAAACCTTTAACCCCCACAGTCCAGTTCATTGAATACATCTTTGATATCCGTTTTTACCCTTAATGGAGTTGTCTCGTGTTCCCGTGTCTTTGAACTAGTCTCCCTTCATTTGTAGTGTTGATCCGTCGTACTTGTAACTTCGTTTCTTGTACCTCAAAAATGATAACACGTAAAAGCTTGAGCATCAAAGAAATTTTTTTTTCATTCTTCAAGAAGTGGATTAAGGCGCTGGGAAACTTTTCTTGCAGTATTTTTTTTTCTTTTGATAGGTAAGATTTATAAAATAAATATCTATTATTTACAAAAAGGTGTGCATAATTACTTTTTTTATTATACTGAGTTTATGAATTTAAAATTTGTTTTATGTGGTTTATAAAGAAAATTGAAGGATGAGCCTTTATATAACGAATTTTCTATATAACGAGCTTTTTTTTCGGGATTTAGTGACTTCGTTATATAGAGGTCCGACTGTATTTGTATTTTGTTTCGACCCCAGTATAACGTATAACCCCGAATTAACGAACAAAATCGTCGATCCCAATGATTTCCCTAAATCAGAATCCGAAATGTAGGGATGTACTCATTTTGTTGTTGCAGTTGTGGCAGTTTAATGTCTTGGTTGGGTATTAACGAGAATTATCTTTTATTTTGATAATTTTAACACCAGATGAAAAAATTGCTTACCTTCTATTCTCATAAACCCATGGTCAAGTGAAAGGAAATATTAGCAATTTTCAAAAATTTCATCAATATTTTAGGGAAAAGTTTGAGACATTCAGTAAGGCACGCATGTAAGCTATTATAAAATTCTTTTACTGTCATAATAGCTTACACGTACAAATAAATATTAGGAATTCATGGTCTAATACTTGTAATGAAAAATTACTAATGAATCTATCTAAATATATACAGTTGGACCTCCATATTACGAACCTCTATACTGCGAATTTTTCTATATAGCGATTTTTCTGGATCCAAGAACATTTCAGGATTTTCTTTGTAAAATTACCTCCCAATAGCGAAGTTTATTTTCTATATAATGAACTTTTTCTCTTGCGACTCAATTTTTTTTTCTCCTTATTTTGAAAGTATTTCTGGACATTTCAAGTTTTCTCTCTTTTAACTCATTTTATGATGGTCATAAATCTTGAACTGTCTTATTAGATGCCTAACTCACCGAGAGCAACACAATTCTGGGCGTTTCATCTAAGAAGTGCAGTTGTTAACCCTATCATCCAATTCACTTGAAACATCTTCGATATCCTCTTTCATTCTCAGTGGAGTTATCACGTGTCCCCATGTCCTTGTAATAGTCTCCATTTATTTGTAGTGTTGATCAGCTGTATTGGTAACTTCATTTCTTGAAGCTTGAAAATGTTAAAACGTATGTGCTTGAGCATCAATGAAAAAAATTTAATTATTTGGGAAATGGATAAAGGCGTCAAGAAACTTTCCTTGCACTTTTTCATTCTCTCTTTTCTTTTTGATAGGTAAGATATATAAAATAAATATATATTAATTTACAAAAATGTGTAAATAACTACTTTTTTTTAATGTTTTGTGTGCATGAGTTTAAAATTTGTACTATGTGGTTTATAAAGAAAATTGAAAGATGAACCTCTATATAACGAATTTTCCGTATAACATACTTTTTTTTCGGGATTTAGCAACTTCGCTATATAGAGGTCCAACTGTATTTCAATTATTTAATGCTAGATGAAAAGAGACGCGTTTCGCGAAATTGTGTATTCATAACTTAATTTTGATAAAAATATTCAAGAATTTTAAGTAAATATTAAATTATTGCATATATATTATTCCAAAAGATCTGAAAACGTGTTCTTTAAAATTTTCCATCAACAGATCTTATAAAAAATTGTAAAAAGCACTTTTTAAAAGTCTGACATTGAATATTGTTTTAAGATTAATAAAAGCTCAACATCTACCTGATTCCACTAATCTATACAAATACAAATTTCTTCCTGTTTCATTTTAATCTAAGGTAATTTAGCATTTTCTTAAATCTTCAACTCATTGCAAGATAAAGACTTCTTCTTTGTTTGAACGAAGAATGTCAGAAAATATTTACCCAGGTTTAAATGTAAATTAGTTAGCACCTTCACTGTTTGTTTTTCTCTGATTTCAATGTTTCTTACCAAAGACAAACACATTTATCAATTCTTATGCAAAGCGTTTAATTTTCATTATTCGGAGCAAGAGCTTATTACAAACACATTCATCTCAGTACGACAAAAAATTTCCAACATTATTAAGGTTAGTATAAACACCGAAAACTAAAAACAATACAAGATTAAGACGTATAAAAAATTAACTTATTCACTAAAAAATAGCAAAGAAACACAGAAACACACACATATAAATACGTATAATAAAATTGATTATAAATAAGCAATTTGATCTTAGCAATTATTTTAGAGCCATTTAACAAAATTTATTTCTGAAGAATAATTTATTTCAAGGACTGCCAATGTAAATTTCTTTGCAATACTTCAAGGAACTTTCTGTGATTTTAACAAAATATATATATCGATTATCTTAATTTCGTTCAAAAATATTACATAATTAAAATTTTCTAAAAAGGCTAACAACGTATCAAATTTTAGGTTATTAAACATTATTTATTACATTTAACTAAATTATCATTTATTTAAAAAGAACATTCGACGTTTTTTGCTGTTAAATTAAATGATAAAATCGAATATACTACTTACGTAGTATATATATTTTATGCTCAAAATATTCATATAAAGATATTCTTATTCTTGTTTGACAACAATAAAGTAAACAATATGATAGTGTTTCATATTTGTCAGGGGAAACATATCTAACTTTTGATTGTAAAAATAAACATATTAAGGTATCCGACTACGTTCGGAACCGTGATTTTAAAAAAGTGCATAAATGGATAATTGTCATGATATTTAGTGTCACTTAGATTAGAATACATAATTGTTTTAAGGACATTTTGACAAAAAAATTTATTTAAATACAATATTTTGGCAAAAAATTAACTTAGAATAATCTTTTTTCCAAATATTCTCCTTTTGTGAAAAATGCTTCTATCATAATAATATTTTGTCTGTATCAGACCTCTCTACAGAGGCTCAACTAGAATTTTTGAAAAATTCACATTATTTTCAGAGTTACTACCAATTTAAATAATTATTGGCATTTTTTTTCTTAAAATTGCTCCCCTCTGTTGTCATAAAATATGGATATACCCACTTCTAAGTTATATATTTCAAAAATTCTAGTTGAGCCTCTGTACAGAGGTTTGAGCTATATACAGGCAAAATATTATTATAATAGCAGCATTTTTACAAAAAGAGAACATTTGGAAAAAACAATTATTCTAAGTTAAGTTTTTGTCGAAATATTGTATTAAAAAAAATATTTTTTGTCAAAATGTCCTTCAAACAATTTTATACTTATATTCTAATCTAAGTGACACTAAATATCATGAAAATTGTTCATTTATGCGCTTTTTTTAAAATCACGGTTTCGAACGTTGTCGGATACCTTAACTTAATTAAAGTATAATTAAATGGCGTTCAAAAATTAAAGAAAAATGCCTACTTAGTTGAATTTCTCGAAAATTGCATGATGAAGAGTGTAATTAATGCTTCCAAATTAGATCGCAAAAACTTTAGAGTCAAATACACGTATATAAATGATCACGTGGATGTGGGTATACATGTGGAGGAACCGTATTTATGCAAGAGGTTATTTTTATGGTTTGTTCACATATTTTCATCCCCTCCCTCCCTCCCTCTTGCTTTTCTTTTTTACAAAATTCAATTATATTTTTAAAGGTAAACAGTTAAAATTACTAATCAACAACATTTTTTTTATAAAAAACTGAGATGGTTATTCATATAGATAAGAGAGAGATAGGTATGTTTTAAGTACAGATTGTTAAAGAATTTTTAATGTTACTTTTACAATTAAATTCAACATGCGAAAAAGGCTTTAGAAGAAATTCAATAGAAGCATATCATTTTCTAGGTTATTTAAGAACCACGACGTTTCATAAACAGATACTTGTCAATTACAGAAAAGCACTACTAGTGCAGAAGTTTTCAACACTCCTAAATAGCTACAAGATTTAATTTTCAAGACTTGCTAACTGCGCAAAACTATGCGAGAAATCTTACTTTTCATAAAAAATATATATTTCTAAGCACTGAAGTGACTTCGTATCAATAAATCAAAAGATGAATTTCATTTTAGGATAAACACTGATTCTACATGAACGCACATCTGAAAAGAACCAAAGAGGCATTACATTTCAGATATAAACAAAAACTAGACCGTTATAGATATGTAAAGAGACCATCACACCACAGCAATGGTTTAATAATCGGAGTCTCATAATAAATAGGTGCACAGAGATCTGTGTATTTCTCAGAGGATACAGAACCGTGTGCATTGAGATATAAGGAGGAGACCTTCCAATCCTATGCACACAGTACATAAGTCTGCTTTGTAATCTATCATGATTTTTTTCAAAAGTGTACTTCGTATTGATTTTATTTTTCATGCGTGACAATGAGGTGTATTATTTTATGGACAAAATTTAGAAGATAGGAATATTGTGACGTCTCTCGCGTCTTTCTGCTAACATAACTCCTATGTTCTTTGACGGCCACGATTAATGGCAAAACTTTTCCAACCCAATACCAAGAAGATAAACGAAGATAATATGTAAATGAGATATACTATAAAAGGATAGAAGCTTTGATGATAAAATATAGCGCGGCAAGCTTAGAGATAGTTTAGTGTGGAATCATTCTGATAAATATAGCGCGGCAAGTTTAGAGATAGCTTAGTGTGGAATCTTTCAGATCAAGAGTTAGCAGTCCGATAGCTTTGGAAGGAATAGAAACCCAATATAAAGAAGTTGGAATCTTCGTATATAAAGTGAATTATAAATATCTCTCTATAGGTGAAGGAAGGAGATCTGCAAAAGGTAATATTTGATATAAGTAATTAGATGAATCGGATTATTAATTATAATTGAGATAAAGGATCTAGTTGCGTGATCTGACTTAAATACAAGGTTTAATTGGGTGTTAACTCTCACTTTAATTAAAATTGTCAAATTAGAATTTAAGTAATATAAGTTATTCTTAATAAAAGTTGTATTAAGAACTACTATGTCTCATCATTTTGATAATCCCACACCTCTAGCTTACGCGGAACCGGAACGACATAGTCATCACAGGATGGCTATGTCGCAATATTTGAGTGATATATTAATCAGATTTCAAAACTTAAATTTAATAAAGTATGCTACAGACATTCTTCAAAAGGTAGTTTCAAATCGCTTTTCAGCTTGTTAAATGAGCCAGAGCTAGAAAAAAAGAGTTGATGGAGGAGTGGGGCCAATTACTAGACAATTTCGCAAACTACCTGATTTGCGCTGCGAATTTATGTTACGAGAGCAGCTATAAAGTTATAATTGGGAACCTTAAATACTTTTTAAATAATTTTCGTCCGATATCATAAACTCTTTTTTAATTTTTTCAAATCAACATTTGTGCAAACATATCTGTTTAGCAACCCCAGAGATATTATATCAAAAGTGGAAATACTCTTAACCTTATACATTACTGTACTGCCGCACAATAGTACCGGGTGTTTCAAAAGTCACACACATCAAACTTTGTGGTTAAGTTTTAAATACAGATGAATTGTGTTAACAAACAGAATAAAGGACAAACAAAGGTTGAATGATTTTCTTTATTGCGAAGTGTCAAACATGGTAAAATAACAATAAATGTTCAAAATGGTGGCCGTTTTCCTGGACACACAATAGAACTTTTTTACTAGATTAACTGACAATTTACGAAAAGTGTGAGAATTAACGTCCGATATTGCATGAACTATGTTACTCTTAAGTTATCAAGCATATGGGGATTATTTTTAAAGGTGACATTTTTCAAATATTCCCAAAGAAAAAATTCCTGAATTGACAAGTCTGGTAAAAGAGGTGGCCAAAGTCCTTTGGAAATGACATGATCATCGAAAAATTCAGTTAAAACTTCCATACTGACCCGTGACGTGAGACCCGTTGCACCATCTTGCTGCAACCAAGCGTACCTTTCATCACTTACAGCAAAGATATGGATTCCGTAATGATGTTTATGTAAACGGACGGTCTTTTCAATAGACTTCTTTGTAAAGCGGTCTCCCCATTTGCCACTTCCGTTTTCACTATGGATGCTATACCCGATCGCTTCCTGTCTGCAACCGATCCTGCGTCACAGTACCGTTGCACTTAAAGTGTTATCATTAAATCATTTGGTGTTGTTTCATCTGGATATTTTTGCTGAAATGCATTTATCACACGCCAAAGAGATTTTATAGCGAAATAAAATTCCACGTTGGATATCCTTTACTTTTGGAAAACCATTATGCACCTCCCGTTGTGT
The DNA here is from genome assembly GCA_019973955.1 of Trichonephila inaurata madagascariensis. Taxonomy (NCBI): domain Eukaryota; kingdom Metazoa; phylum Arthropoda; class Arachnida; order Araneae; family Nephilidae; genus Trichonephila; species Trichonephila inaurata. The sequence goes on along the minus strand of BMAV01027380.1, from coordinate 30,246 downwards.
TCAAATGACTACAATTGACAAGTATTTTTAAACTGATGTCTGATACGTTCAAAACTTCTTATGATGGGCTTCCTGCTGCCATCTAATTACAGAAATCTTAACCAACTATTTTGGTTTTATAGCAACAAGGATTACCATGTGGATGTGTGTGACTTTTGAAATAACCGGTAATATCCGTCTCGAGTTAGAGAAAAAAAATCTGCATATACAAAGCTTTTATTTTTTCCATTTTATATTTAATTAAATAGTTTGTAGTTCCTTAAAATCCTTCAAATTGGAAGATTTGCTAACATGTACTATAAATATTTACATAAAAAAAACATATTGTTTTTCTCAAATTTTATTTCCACTCTCAATACTTTTATTTTAACAAATAAAAAGCTATTTAATTTGTTTTATTTAATTTAGAGTACTCATTTGATCTGCACGCAGAACTTCAGAAAGCGTGAAATTGACTTCAGTTCTCAACATGCTCGCTGTTCAATAAAAAAAATTAAGGGTCATCAGAAAACCTATCTTAATTTCATTTTTATTGGTCATAATGACAAAATATGAGTGGAACGCCCGCAGTTACGTCTATGGACGATAGCTTTCCTTTACTACTTAATTGCCGAATATATAAGATTGAAAAACATTTTCTTTACTTTCCGTAGTTTATTGCTAAATACGAGTGTGGCTTAACAATCCTAGAAATAATTACTCACATTTTTCTTCATTTCTTTACCACTTATATGTGGGTTAAAAAATATTCTTTATGATTTTCGATGATAAAACTAAAAGAAGGATTGGTGTATACGATAGAAAACAAGATAAATACAATAAAAAAAAATGTTAGCTCCGGAAAAGTGTTTTATTTCCACTTTCTCTCGTGTATATGATATAAGAAAAATCTGTACAATTGAAAGTTATAACTTTAATGAGTAATGGAATTCCTGCAAATCTAATAATATTAAAAATAAAAATGTATTATTTACTTTATAGTAAAACAAAATATTTTTAACGATAAAGAATCATATTTGTACCGAAATCATTCATTTATTAGATATTTTAGAATGTTATAAAATACAATTAGTTAATAATACCATAAAAAAATAAAATATTACTAAAACTGCATTCTTACTCTCTATCACATTCATGATTATATCAATATGTTTTTTTACGTACATGATGTATTCTACATCTATATTAATTTTTGATATATTCTTATTAAGAAACCCATTAGAGGAAAATTGAAAGCAGACAAAAATTCATATTATCATGATTTAAATATGTCATAAATTTTCTCCAAAGTTTATTCTCCAAGGATTTTTTTTCAGATGGCTGACTTAACAAGAACTAATTTATTTGAATGCAAATTTTTGTTATCAAATTAAGAAGTATCGAAGAAAATAAAACAATATATCGGAATATGATTCATGCATATTTCTTCTACGTGTATGTCTTCATATTTCATACTTCAAATGTCTATATGTGCCAATATTCCAACGCGTGAATATATATATATACACACATTCTATATATACATTCTATATAATACAAGGAAGTTTTTCAAATGTATATATATATATCATGTTTTGGGAGTCAGAAAAAGACTTAATTTTAAAAAAGGTCTTTATTCTACAATGAGTACATCTCTTCTGACGCAAGAGGCAGAGAGAAAAAAGAACGCCACCGAAAATCTTAAGTGGATTAAACACTTAAAACACCGATCGTGGCGTTCATGAGTGCTTCTTGAAAGTTAATGCTGACATATAGGGCTATTAAATATAACGATCTGGAATTAGACATGATTATTGGCTAGGTCATATGTTCGGAAGAAATAAATGGGTGATTAGTTTGATACTTGAAAAGGTAAAGAGAAAATATAAAAGTGAAGTACTAGATAGGGAATTTAATTTTTAATCTAATTTAATTATCCTTTCATATATATATATTTAAAAACCGTAACATCTGCTCATACACCTCAGGGCCCCAAGGTCACGTATACTGAGTTGGGCACAGTAAGTCCTGGCCCTTACGGGCTGTTGCGCCACTGAGTTAAGTTTTAAAGCGTGATTTATTTTAAAGCGTTATCACAATCATTTAAAGCTTTGTGCTTTTATTTCTAATCCAATTTTATATATTGTCATGAGATAACAGCTAAATTTATCAATGTTTGATTCAATTAACAATAATATTGTATTTATAAAAGAAATTCTAATTCGATTGTTATTGGATAATTTTTTTTTCTTAAAAATCAGAGAGTAAAAGTCAAACAGAAAATATTGCAATGATAAAAAACACTATTCTATAAAAAATAACAATTTTAAAAAAACTTACATAAAGATTTAATATATAAATATTTTAATATTCAGTCACATAGTGATACCTTGTTTAAGTGATATAAATTCAATAAATCCTTTAAGTTTATTATCGTTTGAAATTTTAAAAATAATAGAATGATTTTTAATGATCTGTTACAAAGAATAAATAATTTAAATAAAAAATAATAATATTTTTTTCCATCGCGATAGTTTAAAAAAATAAAGCAATCACACCAGTTTTAAAAGTAAATTTTCCAAAGCAATTACAAGATACTTTATTAATTCTCTTTATTTTGCTGTCTTTAATGAAATCAATCGCACGGAAACTAGACTGCAAAAACACAAATGTGAAAAGATAATAGTGTAGCAATTTCCCTTATCAATGAAATTTCGAATATCCCAATACTCTGATAATTAATTATGCTTCCAATAATCGAATAGTGTACCGTTAACTACTGACTAGGAATTTTTGCATTGCTACAATGTATATTAATTGACACCACTTGTAAAAATAACCACACAAATATGAATCTCTCGGCCATTCATCTTGTCACAGAATGCAATGGCATTTTAAGTCCTAAACGATCAAATTATTTAGTTTTGACAAGCAAATCAATTCAGCGATAATACTCGTACTTCAGTTTGTTTTGTCGTTTTATTTATTTACATTTTTTGTCCTTTCACAAACGTATTACAGCTTTATTTTTCGCTTTTAGTGATCAATATGTATTCACTCTTTGTAATCATTCATCAAAAATCGAATTGATGAGTGCATAAATAATTTATGGTGATTAGTAATATTTAAATTTTTAAGTCTAGTATTGTATGTATTATTCTGCATTAAAATGTGTTATTAATACAGTTCAAACTCAATTATTTAAATAATGTATATTGAAATAAAATGTTTTTGATAACTAGATCATTTCACAGGTCATTCATGAAAACTTTAGTAATAGGGGTAAATAATGATTTTTAATATATTTCAAGTATTTTAATTTATTATTCCAGTTTTTATAAATGTATTTTTAAATGTTTGAATAATATTCAATTTGTGGGGAAATTTCGTTTGTAAATTACTGTAAGAATTAAAATTTACGATTCATCTTTTTACTTATTTTCCATAAACATACTCAGAATGTTTTGTTTCCTTACTTTCTTCGTGAAATTTACATTAGTTTTTAAACATCAAATTCTGAAACCATATGATATTATATATATTTTACAAATATTTACTAACTAATTTATAATTTATGTTTACAGGAAAGTATTTCCTAATAAACATGCAAGATATTGTCAAGTAAATACCTTTGAATGCTTGAAATAATGATTCCTTACATGCCTAAAATAAAATATATTTTCTTTCAAAAAATTTATTTATTCTAGGATCGAACTTCAGAAATACTTAAGCACAAGTGTAGTTCTCAACGCATTCATTGGATTTATATGTATAATACACATTCGTATCAACACACTGCCATAGCTAATTTTGAGAATGGGCCCTGTATCAAAAATTTCTTGAGGGCCCTCTTTGGGACTGCTTAATATTGTACGATAATTTGCTTAGACATATTGGGGCCCCGTATCATTCATACTGCTGAAACGGCGAGAGGTACACCCATGTTTCAACATAGCATGCAATTAATAACTGTTCCATAAAGAATTAAATCTACCAAGTAATCTGATAAGGCAGTGACATGACATAACATATTATCCATGCCAAAATAACTGTCCAATTGTAGTCACGACACAGTTTTTTTTTTCTGATGACAAATGTAGACCACAGAGAACGTGAGTAAATTCAAGAGCAGGTTCAAAGCTTCCTTTTTATGTCGGCATAACCTAATTAAGTATTAATAAATAAAACCGAAAATGAAGCAAAGCATAGAGCTTTTCATAATTCTTTAGTAAAAATATGCATGTAGGCTTCTTTTGAATATTCTTTGTGTGTGTGTCGCATGGATTCGGAAATGTAATTATTGAACGAAAGCGCTATAAATTTTTTTTTCCCTTGATAAGAAACAACGGTATTAGTTTTAGTAGAATATTTAGGTTAAAAAATTTTTTATAATACATAATATTGTTGCTGGTACAGTAGATTGATTCATTTTGTTTCTAAAGTTATCAGAATACGAGCGAAAAGTGGACGATGTTGAAGAAAATGTTAATAGACGAATTTCCAATTTTTAAAGATTTAGATGTTATGTTACTGTTAATTCTTGAAATTACCCCTAAATAATTTCGACAAAACTAATTGAAACATTTTTAATGAATATACGAAATTAATAAAGTTTTGCTTTATTAATATAAGCTGTTGCATATTTCGTAATAATTCAGTGATTCCCCAAAAGAATATACGAGGGTTTGTGGCATAAGTCATGGCAACTTGTTTTCTCTTGTGAACGGATCACAAACGTGTATGTGTCGTGTGGAAGTTCTGCATTTATAGTGTGTATGCAGAACATATGATGGCTCTGTGATAGCTGGTAGTAGCTCAGCGAGGGCTGTGAAATCAGTCAATTGGTGAGTGCCGTGTGAGATGGGAGTAACCCGTGTTGAGCAGCGCGCTTACATTAAAATAGCCGTTTTCCGAGAGAGAAATGCGATGGAATGTTACAGTGAATTAGTGGAAGACCTTGGGAATAATGCCCTACCATACCGTACAGTAGCATGGTGGATAGGAAAGTTTCAGAAAGGACATGTATCAACCAGTGATGAATAACGTTCGGGACGACCGGCCTGTGTGCAGACCGACTTGACACGTACCGTCCTCGAGCAGCTCATGGACTACATTAAGAGTCTATAGGTCCAGGTTTGTCATGTCAACTTTATGTGTACTGTGTTGTCATTCTTTTGCACAATGAAGGCCATATTACCCTGTATATACTACCGTAATAAATTAGTGTGTTACGATATTTTAGTGCTATTCAATGCCAACATATGTAGTTAACACCTTGTCCTTTCGTCTGTATATGTCACATTTTCAAACCGGACTGGTATCTTTAAGAAAAAAAAATAGTTGCCATGACTTTTGCCCTAACCCTCGTATATCAAAACACTTCTAATATTCCACAATACATGCATTAAAAATTCTAGTTAGTTATCTTCATAACTTTAACCTCCCCCCCCCCCCCCCCTTCCTCCGCTTAAAAACCATTTTGCTTAAAACACATTTCTAAGTCGGTAGCTGTAAGCTGTATAAATGGCATTCATTCTCAATAAAAGAACTTGTGTAAATTATGTAGTTGCAAAGTAAAAATAAAAAGTACTTGGTATTTTTATAAATCTAATAAATTGACCTACAAAATCAAACCATATAGAATTTTCTCAATTTTTAATAAAATACGCAATTTTAAAGTGGTGTCCTATCTTAAAATGCATAAGAATCAATCTAACATTTTTCAATCATTCTGTTTTGTTTCTTATTATTTTTTCAATGAGATGTATAACACTAAGCGTTATATTTCTTTTCATAAAATAAAATACTTCTGCATTCTGAGTATATGAGCAAGATAAGAATCTCTTCTCTCACTTGTTATTCTGTTACTAACACTCAAAATTCCAAACATTTTCATTTTTATAAGCGACTGTTCCCTTTCAGGACTCCATAAGCATTAATGACGATAGATGTTTCCTATTTTCTTGAGCTGATAATATTCTAAAAACGTAAGTGATTTACTGTTTCTAAGAGGACTGTGAAGAAATATTTTTTCCTAAAATTTATAAATTGCTGAAGAAGCATGAGGAATTATTAAACCTCCATCACTATTTTGTTGGAGCCACTTAGCAAAAGGCCTAGATTGTGCTGAAACAATGGATTTAAAGCGAAGTGAATAAAATAATGCTTTAAGGGGGTTAACCCATGTGATGGTTTCAAAAACTCAAAAAAAAAATTTCATAAATTACTACTTTAACATGTCTAGAATACGGTGGTTAAGTGATTTTTTTAAAATTTGAAGTCATTATAAAGAAGCAGCTGTTATAAAAGCAGCTGTTCGTAGCGCTAAGTTAAGATTTTCATTGTTTTAATCAGACTTGAAACTTTAAAAACGTTTTCCTCAAAACTATGTTTTTCCTCCATCATATCTGAAGAACGGTTAAATCGAATGACTTCAAATTTATAGGGCAGACTCAGTACATACATACTCACCAAATAAACTACCATCATTCCAAAACTCAAGATATTTCTAATTTTATAACACAATCATAACAAAAAAAACCCCATGGAATTCGAAACTTTTCTTCAAAAATCTACCAAAAATCCAATTTTCGGAATTTTCAATGGAGTGAAATTCATTTGGTGCATTTAAGTTCATAGATTAAAACGCCATTAACCTTTTTTTTTTTAGTTCAGATAAGCCAATCAGCCAGAATCGTGGAGGGAGTTAACGTCCATTTTTTCGAGTTGGGTGTGTTCAGAGTGCAATAACTCACGTTGTATTGGATATTTTTCGCTAAACATTTATATACATACACTTAAAACACATATAAATAAATGATAAAAATAATAAAGTTCTATCTTTTTACTGGTTGTCAAAAAAAATTCCCCAAGAGTGCTTAAAAAACAGGCCGTTACATGGGTGAACATGGGGAGTCAGGGAAACAAACTTCTAAAAAAACCGAAAAAAACTGGGTTTCTTTTAAAAAAATTAATTTATTGCATATTATTTATCATTGATTTCATTAAAATATTTTGCATTGATTTACATCTGCAAAACAATTAGAATTACATAACAATACACTTAATATCGATCTATATTTGTGGGGTTCATTCATCAATAAGTTTTGAAAATTAGAACCTATATGCAATTTTAAGACATTAAATACATCTTATTTTTAAAAAGTTTTATATCTGCCAGAAAATGCATTTGAAATAAACTTGCAGATTTGTTTTGATTATATTTTCTGTTACTAATCTTATATATTGCTTTAAGTTCATAATTGTGTGTTTAAAACTAGAAGATTATACAATAAAGAAAACAAGATTCGATTTTAATATCAGGATTATTCAAATCTTTGTATACATTTTCTTTAATTTCGTACATAAATGAATTTTAATCAGTAAAATGATACCGTCTTAAGTTTCAAACAAATGTAAAATTATTCTTTCAGAAATACACACAGTACAGTAGAACCTGCTTTTGCGCAATCCTTTTTTATACGATTTTATTTTTGTACAATTTTTTTGTGGGATTATTTTTTATGCGGTGCATGAATTTCAACGGCTTTGGTGCTATTGTAATGTTTTCTATTAATGCACACATTGTATATACGCTTCAAGACACTATATTCATTGGTTAAACAGTCTCTCGACAAGGCACGTTCAATTGCTTTCTCTCAACGCACTAGCAGCACGCACTTGATTGAAGACGATACTTTCAATGACAGTGACATTAGCAATAGTATGATAGATTATGAAGACGAACAAGAAAAACAGAATTCTTTGATAAAGGATAAAATACATGCCGGTATTCAGCTTTCCAACAAATTGGAAAAAGCTTTTTCTTAAAATAGATACCAATTCCGAAAGGAGTTTGAAATTCCCAAAAAAAATTCAATCATGCATATATACAGTTATCCCTTTATCTACCGATGGTATTTATAAGTACTATTTACTTTCAAATTACATAGAATAACCATCTTTACGAATATTCTGACGATACTTAGTAGGAATATTCTATGAAATCCACTCTTCCAAGATATATGTCAGCACGGGTTCTATGATTAGTATTTTAGCGGGGAAGGCGAATAGTTTTATAGCAGAAATTGCGTTTTCAGCGAATTGAGAAGATTATTATTTTTAGTCCAAAAAATAGTTAATGTCAAAATTTAAGTGTCTTATTTTGTTTTTACGTTAATGAAGACCTTAGAAAACGATTTGACTATTTATTTTAAGTGAACAGTGTTTCTAAGTAATTTTACAGTTGAATATCTTTAATTAATTAATTAGCTCTCAAGGATTAAATTTTCAAAGTTGAGTATTTTTTGCTTATGTATATATCACTTAATTTTCAGTGTAGTGATCCAAAAAGAAATATTGCATGAAAAAAACTGCAGTAAATCATAATGCGGTAGATAAAGGGTTAACGTGACGTTCGCAAACAGCTGACCAACCGACCACCGTCACAAAAACTTATCATTTACTTTATGGTGCCAAAAAATAAATCAATTGAAATTCTATTCTCAAGTGACGAAAGTGATTTTGGTCTAATTTATCACAAGAAGATGAGAGCTTTGGATTACGATGAATAGCAGTGAAATATATCTACACACTTTGAAAATTTCTCCATGTATACAATGAGAAATTGAATATTTCCATGTGAAATTTAATTATTTATTTTGTTTGGAAGTACTTTCAAATAAATTTCGTAAATAACTGACATATTTTTCAGTACAATTTTTTTATGCGGTCCCTCACTACCGCATAAAAAAAAATTCTGCTGTATGTAGACAAAGCTGTTAGTATTATGTAAGTATTTATGAAATGTTTGCATATTTTTTATGCATTTTTTTATGCGGTCTCTACCACGTAAAAACAGGTTTTACTCTAAAATCTTATTGCTGAGGAATCATGGAAAGAATCATGTTAATATGTTTATGGATAAACTTATTTTTTTAAACATGACCACCTTGAGTCTTTTACTGTACCTAGATCAAATTTCCTGTTTCTAATAATTTTGAAATAGTTTAGTTTAAAACATTATAACAGATATAAAAGATTTTGAAGAATGATGGCAAAAAATACAATTTTCATTGAAATAGATATAGTTAATGATTAAAAAAGTTACAGGATTGAAATAAAAGTAAAAAAAAAAAAAAATAGTTCTAAATTTGTTGAGCATCAATATATAAAAAAACATCAATGAATTTGTATTTTTATAAGGTTCGATTTGAATTCATCCACACTTTTTTAATATTTAATTATGCTTAAGACATTTTGTGCTAACTATTTATAAAAATAATCGCAGATTTAATAACTTATAGTTCCGACAGTGTACACTAGAATGAATAAAAATTACATTAGGTACTAATATTTTTGAGAAAGTTTTGTTATGGTTTTCCTTAAACTAAAAATTTTACAAACCTAATTAAATATTTTTCGAAGGGTAAAAAACAACAAGAACGTTGCAAATATTTCTTTTAGCCTAAAATAATAGTTTTAGTAATTATTTTTCATCTTCAACTCAATCTTTCTTAGTAAAATTTCCATTGCTTTTCATCGTAATTTTTATTTTTCTACAAACTCTAATTCCATACTCCATTAGAAAAGTTTTTCAGTTATTGACTTCAGTAAGTAAATTTAGTGCACATTTTACGAAATAATTAAAATATGAATAGTAATTAAAATTTCCCAAGAGTGTGCAAACGGAATAATGGAAAATTTTTTTTCTTAAGTTCTTTATCTTTCTTTTTAAGTTCATCTTAAATGGCAATACAGGATAAAAAATCGGTATTTTAAAAGTACTTTTATTAATCCAGTTAGAATGAAATATCTGACAACTGATTCGTTTATTATAAAGGCTAGTTATTTAGAAATATATTTTTTCAATTTATTTAAATTACTATCAGATTTTCATCTTTAATAATCCGCAAATAATTCGTGTTGAAAATAAGACCAATAAATACAGTTCACATAATTCAAAGCAATTACGAGAGAAACATGAGCATTGTAAGCTGATAAACATATTTTTTAAACAATATTTTGAAACATGTTCCTGATAAAAATAGGAAAAAAATTAGTTTATCTTTCGAAGCCTACTTAGTAAAGAATCCAACTTACTTAGCTTTCTGGATAACAATTCACTGCAATACATTTTTCATCATTACCACATAAATGGAACTAAAATTGGCATCTAAAAGTGCGATTATCGTTTAGATGAGTTAGCAATTATGTTCATTTTCCTTCACTTTTAAAACTGCTTTCTTCGAGCACAAACACAAAACACATAAAGATATAGATAGAATACAGTATTAAACGAATACTTACTTATTATTACGGTACGGTATTACTTACAACGGTATTGGCGACATTATATGAAAGGAAGCACATGGCTGCCAATTCAGTGCGAACAACACTCGGAAAGACAGGGTTGCCAACTTGGCATGTTATCTTAAACGTTGTCATTGTTGCGATAGTGCATAAGTACCAAAAAATCTTATAAATGTGTTTCTTAGTTATTCCTATAATATTAAATAATTTTATTTCTCTCGTTTCTTGTTGAATTCCAAGTTTAATTTTGTTGATTATACTTCAATTGATGTCTTAAATTACGTATTCTCCGAATTTCTATTGTCAAATATCAAAAATATTTCCATACAATATAACAATGCATATTGGAAATATTGTTTTTTATTATTTTTTGATAATAATAACATAATAACAGCACAATGATACAAAATTGTGCACTGATTATCGTAACAATTACGGATACTATCAACAAAAAAATTAAGATAAATAAGATTTCATACGCGTTTCTTTTCAAATACTAAATTTGAATATTTTGCCTTTTATTTTGAAAAAAATAGATGCACTTTCCCATAATCTCAAATTAAAATTGAAAAATTTATCTTTAGTTTGCTTGTATTCACTTTAAATTCTAAAATTCCCATTCATTTTTTTTAGAGTTCTAATAAAAGGCTTAAATAATTTTTGAAATTGGTAGAATGTTTACTATTCAAAAAGAGATAGCGAGAGATGAAAGAATTAAGTAGTTAAAGTATATTTCTGGTTACATAAAGTTTTATTCATTTCAAATGTGTTCAAAATACTCTCAATAAACATATAATATAAAAATCGTCATAAAATTCTTTACAGCATAAGAAATAATACAAAATTATTACACATGCTTTTCTTTATTGGTAGTTTCCAGTTTCTTTCATTTTGAAGGAATGTAATTCATGCTGAAAATTTGAAAACTGGATAGTAGTAAAATTAAATGTTATTAATTTTCAAAAGCAGTTAGAAATGAAAAGTATTTGAATAGTCTCTACACATTTTTAATTTTAAAAAAGATTATTTTTCTTATTGAACCCTTTGTTTAAAAGATTAAAGGATTAAAAGGTGAACTGTGTACCAGTTTTAATAATTTTTGAATCTATGCTTAATATATATAAAGTTTTTATTAAACTCTATCAGAGAGACAGTGACTTTAAAGTTAAAGAAAAAAAGAATCACATAGAATTTGGAAATTTAAAAAAAGGAGATTATGCAGCTTTAAAAACCATCTCAATGTTTTTATTTCTTCATTTGTTTTATGCTTAAATATAAAAATTACTTTAGTTGTATTTTGATAACTTTGTATCGTATTGTTACGTAGATCCAGGTTCGAGGATTTTATACAAAACAGTCACAAAGAAAAATAACAGTTCTTTAATAGTGATGTGAATTTATTATCGAAAATCCAATTCTTTAAACCAGGATTCCGCAGTAATATTCACAGAGTAAATCTCCGAAGGTCTTCACACCTTCAACAGCAATCAAACACAATTATCAGTATTTAAAATACATGTATGCAAAAGATTATTCACAAACACAGACGGACTAATCAAAACAATGCTCACTACTCACTGGTTGAATCAAGAGTGACTGTTGCGGCTAGCACAGCTCTATTTATAAACCCGGCGGAAAACTTCCAGATAAATCCGCACGCGTCATAGAGCGTGAAATTAGTGGAGAAATTTCTAGACGAATCCAGAGGGCCTCAAACTCGCCAATGACGCCAAAATGGCCACCAAAATCGCCAAATTGGCCGCCAACTCGGTCTCCAAAAATTATGCCAACTTGGCTCCATCACCAGGATTTCACCAAGTTCTCATTGAATCGTCACTATAGCGCAAGGGACGGTGTTTGTGAATATTACAATTTTAACATAAAATAAATATAACATAGAGTCATATAAATGCCTTACACATCCAAATATAAATTATTTGCCCTATTTACACAAAATTCGTAACAGCATTATTACTAATTTGAATATAATTTAACACTATAGAAAATACCATTTATTTTTACTTACCTTATTAGCACAAAAAAAATTACAAAACAATAGAAAACGTAACCTTTATTATTTTTTTTTAATTTAAAATGGAGCATAATGTAGAAATTTCAAATGTAGAAAAAGTAAGAATGAAAATTAGTGTCAAACTGTAACGCATTCTACATTTTAAATTTAGTTTTTAATTTTTATAATAATACATATTATGTAACATTTTTTAAAAAATATCTGCAAGAACCATATTAATTAGAATCAATTAAATCCTTAAGATATTCTACTTTTTATTTCTTTAATAAACTAACAATTTTATTTCCTTGCTGCTGAAAACGTTAGAAATCAATAATTTTCATATAAATAGTTATTTTTATAATATTTTTCTAAATCAGTCTTAAGTAGGAAAATCGCTTGTGATAGAAATGTTTCTAGCTATCATTTCTTGAAAGAAAACCCACTTGAAAAATACAATCAAAAGACTAAATTCATTTAAAATCGGTTTTGAATGTCTGCTATTTTTCTTTACTTTTATTTCTCTTAATTTTAAACATTATAATAGAAACCTCTGACAGAAATAGATTTTTTCTTTGCACTAAGATCTGATGCAATTATTTAAATAAAATCGCTTATGCAATAATTTTTTATTAAATTAATTTCGTTGAATGAAATGCTTTTCTCTTAACTCGATTTATAAATATCCTCCTGAATCCAGATAATTAAATTCTATTGAATTTAAATTCAAATAGGTCTTTGTAAAAGCATTAATTAATTATGAATAATTTAGTTTGAGATAATCTAAGAAAAGGCACATTAAAAATCAGACCTGGGAAACAGTTCCGAAGGGCTCTTAAGATCTTATAATCATTTATTCAATTAATTTGCTTGGGCCAACGGTTATTCGTAAGTGTTATCAAAAGAAGCAGATTTAAATTTGAAAGATAAAAAGGGAATTCTCAGAGTATTTGTTAAAACTTTTCCCTTTATTCTATAAAAACATAATCCTTCAAATTGATCTGAATCCATGTGAACGTGAATTAAATTTTATTAAAATAATGTAAAAGATGAAACAATAATAGAAGGTAAAATGTTAAGTTAATTTCTAATGAGTTTGTAAATTTGCGTAGATGATAGATTATATCAAAGGAATGCTTCTTTATTTTGAAACTACAAAATTTTAGTCATGACTCTAATTAAGGTATCCGACTACGTTCGGAACCATGATTTTAAAAAAGCGCATAAATGTATAGTATTTATGATATTCAGTGTCACTTAGATTAGAATACATGTATAAAATTGTTTTAAGGACATTGTGACAAAGAAAATTTATTTAAATACAATATTTTGGCAAAAAAATTAACTTAGAATAACCTTTTTTCCAAATGTTCTCCTTTTGTAAAAAATGCTTCTATTGTATTAATATTTTGCCTGTATATAGCTCAGACCTCTGTACAGAGGTTCAACTATGAGTTTTGAAAAATTCACATTATTTTCAGAGTTACAACCATTTGAAATAATTATCGGCGTATTTTCTTAAAATTTCTCCCTTCTGTTTTCGTAAAACATGGATAAACCGACTTCCAAGTTATTCACTTCGAAAATTCTAGTTGAGCCTCTGTAAAGAGGTCTGAGCTATATACAGGCAAAATATTAATATAATAGAACTATTTTTTACAAAAGGAGAACATTTGGAAAAAAGATTATTCTAAGTTAATTTTTTGCCAAAATATTGTATTTAAATAATTTTTTTGTCACAATGTCCTTAAAACATTTTTATACATGAATTCTAATCTAAGTGACACTAAATATCATAAATATTATCCATTTACACGCTTTTGCAAAATCACGGTTCCGAACGTAGTCGGATACCTTAAGCATAAGAAACTTTATTCATGAATTTTCAGGAATTCAAATGGTAATAAAAATCTTATATCTACAAAAAGATGCTAAGGAATGTGTTCGGTAATTATAATTTAATATATAATTATATATCTGCTTGCCTACCTGTCTGTCTGTCTGTCTGTCTATTTTTTCTATTTGCTTGCCTGTCTATATGTGTCTGTGTTCTATTCTATTTGTCTATTTATTCTATCTGTCTATTCTATTATATATGTCTATTCTATTCTATCACTCTATTCTATTCTATCAATCTATTCTATTCTATCAATCTATTCTATTATATATGTCTATCCTATTCTATCTGTCTATTTATTTTATTCTGTCTATCGATCTGTTTGCCAACCTGCCTGCCTTTATGACTTTCTATTCTATTCTATATATTTATTTAATGAATCTATTCTATTAATCTATGTGTTCTATCTATTTATTATATGTATCTTACCTATCTATCTACGTAATCTGCCTATTTATTTTCTATCTAGCTATTCTATTTATCTATGTTTTCTATCCATCTATTAATGCATTCTATCTGCCTATGTATTCTATTTATTCTAGCTATTTTAGTTATCCCATCTTTTCTATATATCTATCTATGTGTTCTATTTATATATGAATGCATTCTAACTACCTATTTTAACTATCTATGTGTTTATTTTATCTATCTATGTATTCTATCTATATATCTATGTGTTCTATCTATCTATGTATGTGTTATATCTATCTATGTTTATCCATTTCATCTATCCCTGTATTTTGTCGACCTTTTCTATCTATCTTTCTATGTATATAATCTCTCAACATAATCTGTCCTTCTGAGTAATGCAAAAAAATACTCAATACATTTAAGATGAATTGTTTTATGTATGAAAATTGCTCGTACTTTAAAGAAAATAATATTAGGTATAAAATATATGGTAGTATAATAGATATCTTGAAAACATTACATACACACACATTTAATTTTCTTAACCAACAAATATATTAACACAAATGGTTTTAATTTTTCTAAATCAGTGACGTAATGTTTGAAAAACAGATGTTTGAATTGTTAGAAAACTTTAATTTAAACTGCGCTGTTTCATTTTCTCCTTTTGAATTTATTTTGAGTCTTAGAAAATTCTTCCGAATAAAGTATTAAAAAAACATTCTAAATTTAAAACTCTCTTTTAAGTTACTAACTCATTTCTATTTTACGCACTGCGGATAGCAAAATTTAGATGTTACGTCAATACTCAAATATTTACCTTTTATACAGAAATTAAAGAATTTCAATCTTAGATCCTTTGATTTCTCTGAGGACGCTTCGTAATTAAACATGCTAACGAAATGAAGAGTCTTCGAAGACAAATATTATCATGCTTTTCAATAAAAGTATCCAGAGATTCAGCGAGTAATTGCGTACTGAACTATGAAACGAGATGATCGAATTTTGTTATTTTAGGGCATTCATTCGTGTTCGTTGTTAATCAGAAAATGTTTCGGTGAATTTACTTACACATTAGATGTTATATTGTCATGTATATCGGTGATATGATGAAGAAGTAGCTGTAAGTAAACAGTAACCATTTCGTGTTCTTAGAAGGATTACTTTTTAATGTTCCATATTTATCCGAAGTAACATTTGATATCGATACAAATTTTAAATGATTAAACCCAATGTTTCGACCGTGCTAGCCAAATGACCATGGGAGCCGGATTGGGGTCAAAGTTATGCCAATCAAACAATTAGCAAAAACAAATTGTTATGGTTTAAATATGAATATCAGCAATAGATTTTTACTGAATGTATTGCTTTAAAATAATTGCTTAATATTTCTATTTATATTTTAAATATATTATTGCTTGGTATTTCTTTGGATTTTTTAAAACGGAATTCACACGGTTATTATTTTTATTTTAATAAGAATGTAAATAAATTAAATTCCACGCATAATAAGTATACAAGAAAACAAAATAAAAAATTCGTCATATCTTACTTAAATTTTAAAAACTTGAATTATAAATTCGATACAATTAGTTTAATTGTTTAACTATTTCATCAATTTTACATTAATTGTGTATATGTGAAAGAATTTTTTTTCCACTTATAACTAATATTCGTTTTTGGATGGGGTCATTTTTCCTTTCGGTATTTCAAACAATACATTTACTTACAATACTTTATTTCGGAGATTGAAAGAAGAGGCTGGTGTATCTACAAATTTTCTGAACAGATAATTATTTCATATTTTTTTACAAGCTTCCATATCATGTCTAAAATTTTGTCAGTCAAAGGTTGTAGAAATATCTGTTTATCTGTATTCTCTCTCTCTCTATATATATATAGAGAGAGAGAGAAAACCTACTTTATTATATTTTTACTCAACTTATGTAAATTAGTTTCACATTAGGTGTGACCCATGTATACTATATCTCTACAATTTATTTTATAGATTACACAATTTTCTATTTATTTCACTTGATAGTATAATTTTTGAATTACGTTTCTTTAGAGTTTTGAAGAGAGCATTTGGCAACAGACCTTGACATTTTTATTCGAAATCAAATGTTGATGATGACACTTACAATGCAGCGCACTCAATAACTATAAAATCTAGATATATCTACGAAATATTAACTACAAATTATATATTGAATTTATGCATTTATAAACAATAAACATTCACAAAAAAAAGTTATGGCTTTTTTGAAATTCATAATTTTGTATGAACTATTTAAAGATCTTTTATACAGGGTGTGACACGCACACACAAACAAAATCTCTCATACTCTATAATTTTAAGTTATTAATATAATGAGAGCCTGTCTACATTGTGGGGAAAATAAGCTAATTCGTAGATTTGAATCATCATAACTAAAAAATTACTCGAATGAGGGAGTGAGTGAATATTAACGTCGCACTATGTAGCTACTTGAAAGCTTTTAGCAAAGGACCTCTTAATTTTGAACCATGGGCAAATAACGAAGACAACATCTTTGCTGAAACCTCTTCTCTTAACTTCCACACCTCATCAACCGAAGGATGTTTAAGCCTCGGCATATTTAACGTGAATCGGCCCTCTCTGCCCAGCGGGTCTTCAGTGGTATTGGACTCGAACTCATGACATGCCTGCCTCAAGTTCGTTACCTTGACCGCTAGGTCACCACAGCCACAAAAATTACACGAAAACAGATATTTATGTCGACATGCTATATAATTATTTTCTCAAGGTCCCCTTACTTGATATCTGTCTCTCCTGACTTTTATATCACATCATATTATGATTTATACTAACATTTCAGTTTAATATTCTAGAGTTCTCATTATCCCCCACTGTGAACATATTAGGACTATAATCCGCAACTTGTCTGGTATATTGCGCTTGGAGAATGACTACTACATTTTATCTAAAAGGTTCTTATAACCACTACCACAGCGCTTCTCAAACTTTCAATGTTTGTAACCCAATTTCCAACCATAATTTTTATCGCACCCCCCAAATAATAACAATGTATAGAATTCAATAATATAATGTTTTTTGCCGCTAAAACTAAAATACGATCTTTATTATGAACCGTACAAATAAGTATTAAATTTTGTATATGTTTCTTTTAAAAAACACATATCGTTACTTCATTTTTTTAAGTATCTACACTATTATAATTCGTAGGTAAACAAACGTATCTATCTATCTATAGATGCGTCCCAATTTTCTCACGAACCACACTACGCAGAAACTCGCCGAAGGTACCAAAATTTCGGGAATTATCCAAGGAATCCTTTTTGACCATTTATATTCCGATATTCCAATTAGTTAAAAAGATATTAACCTAAAACCTTAAAACACATAATTAGTACCATTTTTCACAACCAGGGGAAAATTCGGAACTTCTTTTTTTTCAGACGTTTTTAAAACGCGCTCACACAAAAAATAATTACAGATTCAGAAAGATCATTTACATCGCCACGATATACTATAATTTATTTTACAAAATAATTATATTTTGTATTTTTTGCGATTTTTTTAAAATGAGTCGAAATCGATACGGTTTTCTGAATATGATTTCTAAATCGTTCCGCTTGCACTTTCTTTCGCGTTAATGAAAAAAAATATTTTACACTAAAAAAGTTCATGCTTTTCTGTTTTAGAA
>BMAV01027379.1:0-19564 GCA_019973955.1 Trichonephila inaurata madagascariensis | reverse complement strand
GTTCCAATGTTCAGGTCAACGATTCTGTTACCAAACACAAGACCAGGCATTTCTTCTCTGTAGTTGACAAACTCTCATTTCCCAACTTTGAAGAGCTAGCAGTACATTCAGGAACTGCTGAAGTGCTGTTATTTTTCGAAGTGTTTGTGAATTTATTACCATAAAATTGTCGCTTACGCTTTCTAGGAATACTTTTAACCATTTTTAAGTTAAAATAAAACAGAATAAAAAAAAATCAAATAAACTTTTTTTACGCTGTCAATTCTTTCAGCTTAAAATTCAAACGCATATGTAAGCAAAGTCAAAACAACAGCTGCCAGGTTTTACAAATAAAAAAGGAAAAATGTATTTCCAAATATATTTATATTTATTTTTAAATCTTCTATTTTAAGTTCTGACTAAATATTTGTATATTAATTATAATATTTCATGTCATATACCATGAAAGAGAAACGTTAACAAACAACTCGGGCCACTTCCGGTTAGCAGAAAACCATTTCCGGTCAGAGAAATTTACGATTAGGTAATATTTAAAAAGCTGTAATTCGGCTTCTAATTAAGGTAGAAACAAAATTTAAACAGATTTACAAAGATAAAAGATTGAATTTTAATCTATGACCAAAAACGAAAAATCGATTTTTTGACCAAAAATTGAGTTTTAAAGGTGTTCTGTCATCTTAATAGCCCCCAGAAGTCCTAACTGGATACCTTGTGTTTCTTCCTGTTGGGGTACGTAAAAGACAAGGTGTTTGTCACTTCCTTCCTTTTGATCTGGCTGAAGCAGCATATCACAACCGTTATCGATGGATTTGATTCAGATTCTTCAACACATGTTTGGGCAGAAGTGGATTAGAGTCTCGATGTGTGTCGTATGAACTCATAGAACATCTGTGACTGTCTTTAACAAAACTGAAAATAACCCTATACAATTCTGTTACAAGTAACATATGATATCCTACATTGTTCTTGATTTATAGATCATTGAAACTGCATACTTCTTTATTAATGACCATGTATATAAGATAAAACTGTATATATAAGGTTTAAAAAGAAAGAAATGTCTTACCTTCACATATTCCACCTATTGGCGTATATCCCGTCATACAGTCACATACTTTGCCCCAATAAGAAAGTGTGCAATCCCTTGCATATTTGCCGCAATCACAATCTAAAATGTAGCACTTGATTTAAAAATACATGGAAAGTTTTAAAATTACTCATTTTTTTTCTTTGAAAGGGAAAAAGGGTCATAGGGCATTCACACAGTATTTTAATAACAATTATCTTTCAGGCTTGAAAAACCGCATTCAGAATACAACAAAAACCGCATTTAAAGTTATTTTAAAAATATACTTATATACTGGAGGGCAAAACTTAAGGTCACACTTAACACGTGTTTTTGCATAACTCAGAAAATCGTTTAAGACATGAAATTAAAGAAATAAGAGACAGCATTCTGTACTTAAACGATGGCAAAGCCGTTCGCAAATATGAATACAATCCCCTATATTGGAACCCAATCTAAAAAGGCTTTACTGAACATAGCAAAATCATTCCACACAGATTGTCTGTCAAGAGGAAAAAACCAAGAAATGTTCTTTAAGAAAGGACTAAACCCGCTCAAAACACGTGTTTTTACCAAACTCCATGAAAATCATTTGAGAATGAAATTAGAAATGAGGGAACATTCGCACTTGACGATGACGAACATGTTGCGCAAAATAAAACACAATGCATTAGTATGAATCCAATCCTAAAAGACTTTACTGAACTTATAGCATCATTCCACATGATAGTCTGTCCAAGAGGAAGAACAACAAGCAGATGTTCTTTAGTATGGGGACTAAACACTCACATTTAACACGTGTCTTTTACCATAACTCCATGAGAAATCATTTGAGAGACATGAAATTCAGAAATGAGAGACAGCATTCTGAACTTAAACGATGACGAAAGCATTGTTGCGCAAAAATGAACACAATGCATATAGTATGGAACCCAATCAAAAAGGCATACTGAACTTATAGCATAATTCCACATGATTGTCTGTCCAAGAGGAAGAACAACAAGCAGATGTTCTTTACTATGGGACAATATTTTAAAATATTAAAGTAGTTTTAAAAAATTAAAAATTTTGAATGTTTATTTAAAAAAAGGTGGGTTTCTTTTCTGAATGTACATCTCCACGTGTGTTCAACCAGGGTATTTTCAAACATTTTCATATAAATATATAAATAAAAAAGATTGTTTCCAGGGTACCATGTCCTCTTAACTATTGTTATAAATGATGCATTATGGCAGCGGTTCTTAAACAGTGGTCCCCGGACCACAGGGCTTCCCAGCGATTTTCTAGGGGTCTCGACGTCTCTCGTTTAATGATAAGATTTCTCACTTTTACAGACTTTCAAATGCTTCACCGAAAAATTGAAAACTGTGCCATCTTAGACTAGATCTCTAAATTGCAATTAATGAAAAAAATCTACTAGAACATTATGTCGATTAAGAATATTGATTCAGTTTTTTTTTCTTGTTTGCAACCACATAGCCATTATTACAGCGTAACATTTTTTTTTTAAAGCAAAATCACATGTGTTGACTGATTAATAACAACTGAATAACTGACTTAATGGCGAGTTAATACGATAACTTTTGAAGTCACTTACAAGACAACTTTCCTGAGTTATCCTCGAAAGAACTCTGAAAGTTCTGATGCCTTTGCAAACTACACACCGTAAAATCCGACGTAAGACGCGCTCCTATATTTTAAAGCAGCAATTTTTAATTTTTAGATTTATTCACCGTATAACGCGCACCCCCTTTTTTACGAAGGAACCTGGAATGTACGTGCGTAATGCTCTTATGTTTTGAAGTCACTTATTCGAGGTATTATTCCAAGCCTTAGAAAAAAATAGAATACTTCTAAAACTACAACCCTGTAAGTTCATAAGGAATGGGATTTCTTTCATATAAACAATATTTCCATCTATTTAGAAGTCTAAATTTTTTCTGTGTTCATCTTTTTTTTTTATATCCGTCGTATAACGCGCACCCATAAATTTCTATCTTATTTTTGTGTTAAAAATATGCATTATACCCCGTATTTTACAGTATTGTGAAGGGCTCACTCGTTTTTTCATTAACATATCCTTTGGGTTCTTTGGGGCCAGAATTAATGGTAACTCTTTTCAACCAAACAAAGTGAAGCTGTGAATAAAAGATGCAAATTAAAGCTTTTTTAAAAATCGAAATTGAGTAAGCGAGGTGGCAATTTGGGGAATGTTATGATAGAGTGTGATACAATTGTGAAGTGACAGCCAGCAGAAGTTATTCCGGAGATAGAGCCATTAGGTCAAGGTGCATACCATTGCACTGGAGTAAATACACAACTTCCATTAAGATTGGATCGACGATCGAAGTTAAGGTAGGATTGACTATTTAATATTAGGATCTGAGATATTATTGGAATTGAGTTTAGGCGTGTTAGTTATTGATAGTGGTCCGGGTTAAGCTAATTCGGTATTATAAATATTGTGTGTTTTGTCATCGTAGATTCTCTCACATATATTATTATTATCTAATCTGTTAGAGGTTTAAGTTTAAAACCTTAATAAACAAATTAAGATTATGGAATCTTCTAGTTCTTTCGTTAATCCTACACCTCTAGCTCACGCTGATAATCAAAGAGAAGGGCACCCTAGGGGGGGGCGATATCAGAGTATTTATGTGAAAGAACATTTTCAGCCCTTCTTTTCTTAAAAATAAGTACAGAAACCATCCGGAAAGCTTAGAACTCGAATTGAGACTGCAGATATCTAATACTACACTTGATGTAAAAGAAATGCAACATGATCCTTCTCATTAAAAAATTTAATTTATAAAGTTAAGCACATTATTTATTTGAAATTAATATCTCGTAATATTTTTATACATAATTAGATTTCCCTTTTCAAAAAAAAAAAACGTTAAAAAAGTCTGCATAATGAAGCAGGGCAGTTTAATTTTGAAGACCTTTGAATCACTACCCGCATTTTGGGGGGAGTCAAAAAGTTATTCAAAATCTTGGGGAATCAAACAGATACATAAAGGGGGGACCACGGTGATCGAATAGTTAAGAACCGCTGCATTTTGGGATTGCAAAAAATTAAAGGAAAAAATATTGATTTTGCTAAAAAATAAAAATGTTACCACGGGTAGATGGAGGAAAAGTCTTCGTAGTTCGAATCGTCGAATCGGAATTCATTGAAGGAGTACTCATATCTGCAATACAAAGCAAAATATAAATTAACAACAGTTATTTAAATGCTTCATCTTTTTTTTAATCAACTTTAAAAGTCAAACTACATTATTTCTAAGTATTCAAAATGTAATGACACCTCTCGGAATCCAAACTTAATTCCTTCAGGGCCTTTCCCCGAAATTAAAATCAATCAAATTTCCCGGGGAAATTTTTTAAAGTTGGATCCAACCCAGCATTCTTATTTGGCGAGAAAAATTTGGTGCCAATTTTCAGCAATAATTTTGCAATATAGCAACCCTGCCAAAAAAGGAAATAACAACCCTACCCGGACCGAACTATTTTTATAATAGTTTTTCGGACATGGGTCATTTTAAGAGGTTGTTTTCGAAAATTTCGTCTGCAAGAGATTTTCCAGAATGGCTGAAAGTGAAGCGATGAGTGGATTTTTTCTTTCTTTTTTTAATTGAAAAAAATGTGGCATTGTGAGAGGAAGGGAGATAGATACGCTCATTAATTCAAACAATTTAGACGCATTTTAGATGTTTTTTTGTCACTATTGTATTTTAGAAGCGACTTTTTTTCCTGTTTTTCTTCTAGAAGTCATTTTAGAAACCATATTTTTCTTCGCAGAGGTACGCGACGAGAGGATTTTTTTCTTCTAAAAACGAGGTTTGAAAGAAAGGAATGATTTGTGTATAAGTGAAGGATTGATAGAATCTCAGTATGGATACTCGAAATTTGGAATAATATGCTTTTTTGATTTAATTTTTTCATGTTTTTTGTCGCTTTTTAAACCCTTCCCCCCCCTTGTTTTTTTGTCTCTGACGTCATTTTAAAAAACGCGATTTTTCCCTTGACGCCAATTGACGAAAAATTTTTTAAAAAAATACCCAGGGGTCTTTTTTTGGATTTTAAAAAATTTTCCTTTTTTTAAAAAGAAACTACTTTAATTTTCCCCCCATACCCCAGTAGAATTCTAATTTTCAGAAATAGTTATCAATAAAAATATAAATCAATTTTGTACAAGTGAAAGGAATCGTCTCCTTTCTACACATTAGAGGAGTGGTGACAGAAAACGAGTTAACAGGCACCACAGAGTAGCCTCGTGTGAAAATAGACTTATGGGCTGGATAGTGATGCATTACATCATCGAGAAAGAATTATGAAACTAAAAAAAAATAAGTTCCCTTTTCATAATGTTTTCCTTTTAACTTATCTTTGGGTGTCGTCTGAAAAGGAAGGGCATTTTTAATAAGGGGGACATTGCCGGGGGCTTTTTCCCCCAGGCGTCTGCATCACGATGCGTTGAACTTAGAAACATGGATAAAGGGGAAAGGCATCAGGGGCGGGTCTGGGGGGCCGGGAAAAACCCGGGCCCCCTCGGGGGGACAAATTTTAAGGGGGCATTTGGATCAAATTTGGAAAATTTTTTATATTACAAAAAAAGTAATATATTTTCCAAAAAATTATTGAATGTGAATTTGGTATTTCATTTAAACTATATTTTTTCCCTTATTTTTACTCTGTATTTTTAATGTCCTTTTTTGTTTGATTGAAACTTGGTTTCAAGGCGGGATTACGTAAAAAATCATGTTTTGAATTTTAAAATTTTCATAGAAACTTTCTCCCCATCCTGGGTTCACAAGAACATTCCCCCACTACGATGCCCGGTGCGCCGATTTTTAAAGGGGGACAAGGTTAATAAGATTTTTTAGTAGATAGAGGCCGGGAGTTTTTTTAATTTAGTTTGAGTGGTTAAAAAAAGGTTAAAAAAAAAACGCTTTGATCCCAATCATGATTTTTTTCGCCTGCGGAAATGGGCATTCTTCTGTTAAATTTTACTCGTTTGAAACCGTAACGGGGCGAGCTATCACCGTATCAATGATATGGGACCCCAACCAGGGACCTCAAATTTTAAAAAAACATTTTAAAATGTTAAATCCCCCCCACACAAAAAAAAAGTTCCCAAAGAATGTGGATACGGGACCCACTGGGGACTAGCGGGACCAGTGATATATAACGGGAAATTATGTTCATAATTTCAATTTTTTTTTATTCTTTGGTCAATATATATAAAATTTTAATTTTTCTTTAGAGAGGGTTTTCATTTCCATTTTTGTGGGGGGCAAAATTTAGACCGGCCCCGATGGGATGTCCCGTCTATTCCAAAAACATAACTCTGCGTATAACATTATAGTCTATCAATCTGATAGTTTTTTTAAAAGAAATTTCCCGGGGAGGGGGGTTTTCTTTTTATACACAACACCATTCTTCCTTCACTGAATTTTTGTGGTTTAGCGTGCCATTGGATTTTTTTACTCAACCTTTATATTTTTATGAGAAACCCTTGTAGTCATAGTTCTCAAAGGAAGACTTGTTGTAGTTATATACCTTCAAAACTTGCCATTGGGTAGGTTCCAACAAAACAATGCAAAATCATACAACGAACTGACCTCAAAGATTTCAACAATTTTTTACTAACTAACAGATTGCATTGCTGGTTTGGAATACCTGTTCACCTAATATGTAATACATCTATCACGTGTTTTCTATGATTGACCAATGACTTGCACGGCATAAGCCACCCGATGAACCTTGGAAAATGTTTGGTAGTAGCATGTGTGGCGTGCGCACCCACCTAAATTCCCCTTAACTGGAACCAGCTTGCGAGCAGAGAGAAGTGAACTGATCTGTCTTCTCCGGGGACACTCGCTCATTCTTCTCTGCCTGACTCGCATGAGACATAAACACGCACTCTTCTCTTTATTCAATTTTCATGCAATAACCTAAGTAGTTTGTTGGTAATTTTTATAATGTTCTATAATGTAATTGTGTAAATTAAAAATATGTTTAACCTTTTTTATCATGAATTATTACTATTTTTATGGCGTGGATTAAACCTTAATTAGATTCCCACATCATGCCATAGCATGGACTGACATACTTCAGGAACATCTTTAAAGGCTCTTTTATTTTGATATTGAGGTATAAAGGGACACATTGTTACAAAATACTGATTTTTTCGTGGTCTGACCGAGCTGTTGTTTCTATCATTTCAGGTTTGAATGTTATGTTATTTTTCCAATAAACTTGGATTTTATGGTGTTGTATTTTGGATGGCCATCAGCGCATTTATAGTTTGGCATCAATTATACGCAGATACCTGCGGTACATTTGTGTTGCATTTTCTTAACATATTATAAAATGAACAGTATTATAAAAAATATAAACCAGTAATTTTTTTTTTATATATATAATATATATATATATAAAAGTAGCATTCTGTGCAAAAAAAAAAAATTGCTTAGGCAGTTTATACCTTTAAAATGCGTCGTCGTTGAACTTGGTAAAGTAGATGTCCTTAACGATGTACTCGTTGATACAGCTGCAAGGAAAAATATATATAATCAGAAAAACTTTATATATACTTAAAGATTCTGATTGGACACCAATTATTATTCTTTTGAGTTATTACTGAGTAAAAATTTCCTTTGGGTGAATCAACCATTGCGTCCGAAGATTGAATTTTTAACTACATTTTACTTTTGATATTTCTTAGATTTAGTCAGTTTTTAATAATAACAACTATTGTCTTCCCTTTTTTTTAAACATGAGAATATTATGTATAAATGATTTTTATTTGCTAATTTAATTACTTACAATTATTTGCTGCCACCCATCCGGTATAGTGGTTAGTGACGCTCACTGCAGTGCAGTAGGACCTGGGTTCGAATCCCGGAGAATGTTTGTCAATGTATAGTGCCTTCGCGGTATGGGGTACTCTAAATAGCCGTCGACCGCAAGTCTTCTCATGAGGTTGGTGGAAGGGGAAGAGAGGTATGAGGCCCTGACACCCCCAGGGTGTTCTCCATCAAAATAAGGGGGAACTGAGCAAAATCGTACTGTCACCTGCATGGTGCTCAAAGCTAAGGCTAATGACAGGCGTAAAAATCTGGCCCTTCACCACGATGAACTTCGTGGACCTTGAACTGACGTTAATGTCGATCAAGCGGCATAGGTAACAGCAGCACAAGTATTTATGCAAAACTTGTATGGACAGTCATGTAATTATAAACGTTTAATAACCCATTCTCATCGAACATTTTAAAGACATTTGTTCAATTTTAAAATTTCTATTCGGAATGATTTTTGACCAAGTCTCTTCAAAATTAGGGGTCAATTATAGCATTGTCATTATGCCGGTTGTCCGAAAAGTATGACTACAGTTTTCAAATATTAATTGCAAATAAACAAGCAAAGATATTCATTTACGGTTTTTTTTTTCCTTACAATCTTTATTGCAAGATTTCAATGTGCGTACTATTAGTTGCGTGTGATACATCTAGTCTATCGGAGATTTCTAGCCCCTTTCTAGGAAACATTGCAGGGTCTTCATTCTGAATGGCTGCTGTAATTTGACTTTTCAGTTCATCAGAGTCACAAACTGGAGATTGGTAAACGATGTTTTTCACGTATCCCCACAAGAAGTCCAAAGATGCTATGTTTAGATATCTAGGTGGCCAAGGTACTCCTTTTCCCATCCAACACTCAGGAAACGTTTTTATCTAAAATCTTTCTCACAGACATTTCCAAACTCCAGTGTAATGGTGCTCCATTTACGCTGTACATGTGTTGCAGATTTATATATCAATAAACCATTTTGCAACTTGCGGTTGTTCTTGTGGTAAAGCCATTTTGGGACAAGAACATTGTAAAACGTGGACGTTGCGGGCTGCAGTTTGCATTTCATTTAACAGAAACTTTAAACTTTTCTTTATGAAACATAAGAAACAGTAAATAAAAATCTTTGTTTATTTCCAATTCATTTTTGAAAGTGTAATCGTACATTTCGCACACCTGTAATCAGCTGTAAATGGAAGTCTTTTTCAAAACCGAAGTTAAGAAAACATTTTTTTTAAGTTAAACTTCTTTGCGCTCGAGGTGAATGAGAAATTTGCCCAGTTTTGCTTAGGGTGAAAAGAACGGAAGTAGTCTCTCCCCATCCTTCCAATTCGCCAATGTGAGAGTGTGGTTTGCAATGACACCTCGAGAAATGCGTCATATCCATGAAAAAGTTCGATGACTGCCCACCTTCCGATTGGAGATCCTTTTCTTCCAGACCTGGGAATATCTATCAACGGTTGTATGAGTTGCAGTGTGGTGCATTACGGTGTAGATAAAATAGCTCTCGCAGCAAAAGCGGTGTGCCTTTTTGAAATATTTCCTAGATTTTGGCTCATGGCGAGTGCTTTCGGTTGCTAATTTTTTTTTTTAATTTTCATTTGCGTTGAATTATTATTAATTCTAGTCAGAATGCCTAAATCAAATGCACAAAGAGGAAAATAGTTTCGTGAAAGAAAAAATCAAAAAGAGAAGCTAGCAGCAAGTCCAGTCGAAAAGTGACAAAAAAAAACACCAGAAAAATAGTGCAAATTCATCGTGTTACTGCTAAATCTCCATCAGAGAACGGAAGAGAATATCGAGCTCGGAAAAAAAATGCAAAATACTCTCTTAATGCCGAGTTTAAGGGATGGGAATGCTATTGAGATTCTTCTAATGACAGCACAGATTAATACGGACTTTGAGAACCACCTTGGGCCATCAACTACAGAGCCCTCAACAAGTCTAGTACGTGTTGGAACTGATGCATGTGAATCGATAGTAAATTCTTTCTTAAGTTACAAAGACTATGATTCCCATAAAAACGCTCCAAAGATTTTCAACAGCGATTCGTTGATAATCATTTCGGTCACGTGTGTTTGATTTGTGATAGATTATAGTTTAGAGATGATTTGAGAACACATGTTGTTGCTAAGCACAAAAATATTTTACAAAATATTTTTACCGGTAATTATTTTAGAAGACATTAAAGCATGCTACAATTGTCGACAAAGTTCGGTAGAAAAAGTATACCAAATTTATCAAAATATAATGATTTTGTATACCCAGAAATTCCAGCACATCTTCCTACTTTGGATTGGGTATCAGAAAAATTCATTCCGTAACGAATGCCTTTCATTAAAATTAGGCGATTGAGACATATATACAGTCTATTTGGAATATTAGGGCAAATAATCAATGTTCTAACGTCGCCAAATTCTCTTCTATCGCGTGGCATCCCAAGCACCATTTTTTTATTGTACATATCATTTATCCTTCTGTGATTAATTTCTTTTCTATTTTTTATAATGCTTTATTTGTAATTTTTAATCATTACACATCTATAAAAATGTTTACTTGCTCTTTATTGGCATCAAAATTCAACTAATCAAACATTTTCTTAAGGCATTCAAAAGACAAATATTTCAATATTTTACTAGGAAGATTGTTTTAGAAAGGATCAAGTAAATTTTTATTAAATTATTAAATTTATGATTAGTGCAGTTACTAAGAATATTTAAAAATTTCAATAACAAAGTAATAATATACCTATACACTTTTCACCATTTGCGAGATATCCATTTGGACAGATGCATGTCTTTTTAGCTGAAAACCATCCAGATTGTTCATATGTACAATTAGCACCTTTTCCACATTCGCATGCTGAAAATACATATAATATAAAATCTTTTTATTAAATATCATATTTACATCCAAAAGAGAAAAATATTCTTTTTCAATTATTTGTAACTGAATTCAAAAATTCCCATAAGACATTATTTTTGTTTTCAAATTATATATCAGATGTGGATAATAAAATACATAAAATTAAAATATATATCTTATCAAAACATTTTAATCTTCCGCACCCATCTCTTATTTTAAAAAAGAAATGACAGTTCATCGGAAATGCTAACTGTCACATAGAATTGTGGCGTATTGGATACGAAAACACACAGTCAGGCTAGAGATATAAATATATAATTTTATTTACAAGAACATATAAATCGCCATCTTACACCCAGAACACGTTGTTTTCTCTCTGCTTCCAACCGGGACCCTCAAACGGTCCTCGCGCATGTCCTTTTCTAAAGGAGTCTATCTCGGAACGTAGAGGAAATGGATTCTAGAAAACCCTTCTCCCCTACTATCTCAGGCAGTAACACCATTCGCTCTTGGTCTCCAACGTCATTGCGGTTATATGGAGAGAGAAAATATTATTATTCGGAACTTACCTTTGCGGAAAAGATGCCCTATGTTATAAAGATTAGGATAAAAGTAATTTTTAAAAAAATAATTTCGAAATATAATATTGCCACAAAAGAGGTTGAACTTAAAAAAAGGGAAAAAGACTTAAATTTGGTTAGATAATTTAGAATCAAAATAAAATTATTTGTGTTCAATATAAATGAATAAAGTGATTAGTAGTGATGAACGGATTTTAAACTGTGGCCTGCGAACCTCGGGAGTTCCCATTGCATTTTTAGGGGGTTCACGAATGCCTCATTTAATATTAAAATGTCTCTCTTTTACAGACTCTAAAAGGCCTCGTGGAAAAATTGAAAGACGTGCCATCCTAAACTAGATCACCAAATTGCCCCAGTGAAAAAACTCTTCTAGAACACGTATTTCGATCCAGAATGCTGTTCTAGCTTCTGTAATAATATTAATATTTTGTCTATATGTAGCTAAGACTTCTATACCGGGACTGTCGAGAGCTGAAACGTCCTCCCGTTGGTGTGGTGTGGTAGTTAGGAGAGGGGGGTGCCAGCTCAGGTGTCGTCCACGTCACTTGACCAAGGTTCAAAATTACTTGGTCCGTCGCCAAAAGCCCTCGTGTAACTGAACAGTGCGACGTTAATATTCAATCAATCAATCTATACCGGGATTAAATTAATTATTTTTTTTTTTGAAAAATTCACGTTATCTTTAGAGTTACTATCAATTGAAGGACCAACCGGTGTTTTTCTTGTTAAAATGTCTTTACTTTGATTATAATAGAATCTAAATAAATCCTCTTCCAAATTATATATTTGAAAGATTTTAGCTCAACCCCGGTGTAGAAGTCCTGGCTATATGTAGGCAGAATGTGATTATACAAGAGCAATTTTCATAAAAGAAGAATGTTTTAAAAATTCATTCATTTTTGCCAAAAAAATTGCATTTAAATAATTTTTTCTTGTAATAATATTCGTAAAACAGTTTTATATGCACATATGTTCTAATCCAATTGACACTAAATATCAAAACAGTTATCCATTTATACGCTTTTTCAAAATTACGGTTTCGAACGTAGTCAATGACTTTAAGTGCTTAAGGAGACACAGTACAATTCAATTGACAAAAAAATCGGTCATTAAATCAAATCTAATTTTCTTTAGCCTAAGTTATTCTTTATGTACTTTTCTATAATCTCACAAAATTTGAAAGCTCTAAGCTTAAAAAATGCAGAGTTATGATAGCTATTATACGTTCCTTTTTATTCACATCCCTATGGCAAATCAAAACTTTAAACGTACTTACATCAGAAATATAAAATAACTAGTTTGTCTTCATTTAAAATGCTAAGGCTTTTTTTCTATTGTGCCTAATGCTTTGAATTTTTTTTTACCTATTATTAATAGTACATGTAACAAAAGTTGGTATGCATTTTTGAATCAAAGCAATACTTATTTTTTTAAAAATAATTGAACTCAGAATTCATTCATTTTTTAAGAAATTTTCAATAAGCATTCATAAAAAGTATTGTACTAATACCTATCATGCTAGCAGAAAACCCATACCAACTTTTGTTATACATAATCTGACATACTTGTAAATCGAATTTCATGCGTGAACGTAAATTTTTGTAGGAGAAGTAGCATTTTAAAATCACTTCACAAATTTTAAGTTTTTTTTTCCCTTCAAAATTAAATGGCTAGCTTCTTATGAAATTACGAGCAAAAAATCTGTTTTACATAGTATACACACATAGGAGGCAACCAAAAAAATTTTTGAAAATTCTTAAATTAAAAATTTTTGCGTTAATCGTACCATGTTCCCTTAAATTGACTTAAATAATGGTCTATTATTAAATATTTTATCTAATATTTTGTTTTCTTTAAACAAATTATGAAATGTTTGTCACTCACCTTTGCACAAGGTAGGTGAGTAATTACCAAATTCGGGAGGACATTGGCAAACTTGTTTTCCATCCTTCATTACACATGATCCTCCAGTGCATTTGCAACCTGAAAAGGATAATTCGTGAATAGTACAAAATGTAGTATCACACATACACGTGGTCATGAAATTACAGGGTTTTTCATTACTTCCTCCCGGGTTTCGAAGCGCTATAGAAAAAACTAAGAAAGCAAAGCAAAAAAGAGCATTTGAAAGAATGCGAAAACAATTCTCATTTATATATTTAAAAAGTATTCTATGTGTGAAACCTTGGTTGTTGTTGTGTGCTTTTATCTTAGGATACATATGAAATACGTGTGGAAGAACAGAAACATACAATACAAACAGAAGAATATAAACATTTATTACAAATGATGATCCCAGCATATAACAGAAGGGATGCGCTGCTTTCCATAAAAGACGGCAATCCATTTCAAGTGGAAGTCCGACTTCTTTTCCCGAAGAAGATACAACCATGCCTTACTCGTGATTCGAACCCGAACTCACTCGGTTACAATACGAGAGTCACATCCACCATACTGACTGGGTGGCGAAATCTTGGTTATGCAACATATATCAGTTCATGTTAGTTAATTTGGTACTATTGTAACGGGTCTATCCGCGAGAGCTTCTATTAACCCTCTAGGACAGGGATGGCGAACCACTGGCACATGGGCCATTGATGGCACGCGACACAGTATTTTAGGCACGCCACCGATCAAAACGGTTTGCATTTTAATTCAAAATAACAAAGTTCACTATGAAATATTACGAACAAACGTGAGTAATCAGTCGCAGTTTTCAGCGAGATTTTCTCAGTTCA
Organism: Trichonephila inaurata madagascariensis; assembly: GCA_019973955.1. Lineage (NCBI taxonomy): Eukaryota > Metazoa > Arthropoda > Arachnida > Araneae > Nephilidae > Trichonephila > Trichonephila inaurata. Next base: position 5,462 of record BMAV01027379.1, on the reverse strand, counting down.
AAGAATTATTCAAGTTTTTTTATGTATCCTGATATGATTTCGTTTAATAAACTGAGCTTGTTCCAATTCGATTGGTTGAAAACTCAAAATTTTGAAACGCAACTTATTAATTTCTAGTCTAATTTAGTATAGATTCAAAAATTTGTTGAAGAAAGGAGAAAGTTGGAATTGATTGAAACAGAAATTTAACAAACAATATAAGTAAAAATATAATAATGAAATTTCGGAAACATGGAGATTTCGTTTCCAGATACATTTAATTGTTTTATAAAGCTGAGCCATCTATTTTAACCATATTTTCATCTACCCACGCCTGCAAGTTCTTATTTTCAGAGATGAATATCGTTAAAAACTCGCTTAGAAACTGTTTGACAGATGATTCCAATTCAGCATGCATTTTGCTAAAAGTAACATCTTACAATCCTGATATAAGTTATTTTTCATCTAATCAGCAGCACAGAAATCACGCTAATGTTACTTTAATTTGAATTACACATATAACTAAAATATTTACTACCATAAGGTAAAATGTATTTTTGGAAATGGGGGTTTTGGGTTAGTAGTACTTAGTTATATTATTTTCCCAAAATCACAAGTCAAAATTTTTTTGACGGGGGTCTATACCTCCCCTTAAACATTTCTTTTTGAAAAAAAGGGGAATTGGGTCCCTAAAAGGGTTTGCCACCCCTGCTCCCAAATTTAAAAACTTTGGTTTAACTGTAATCTGTTTAAATCTGTGAAGAAGAAGGGATTTAGGGGAAATGAGTACTTCTATTTAAAAAAGTTGGCATTAGGGGGTACCAATGATGGTCGATGGGTTTATAATGGGCGATTAAAAGGTTGATTAAACTGTGTACAAGCAAGCAAGATATTTTAAAGAGAACCAAGCGTAAGTGGAAAGAGCGCCCCAGGGGGTCAGTTAAGTAATTATAATTATATGTTAGTTGTATTAAGCCTATGCGATTGTTTCCCCGGGGTTTATTTTTGAGTGCATTTCCTACTTTTAATTGTGTTGGATGATTAAGTGAAGATAATAATAAAATTGTGTTTAAAAATTGTTATGGCTTATCTTTGCTCGAACATCACAAACCACGGGTTGTTACACTATGAATGTTATTGACAGAAAGTGTCATTCTTTCCATGTTATCCAAAAAAAACTTGGTCTTTTACATAAGACCAAATTTTCGCACCCCCTTTGCCGCGTGATGGAGCAGAACTGCATGCAAGGATAACACGTGTTGTCAATAACGTTGATGGTGCATGTTGAGTAGAGTATGGCAGGAACTGGACTATCCCATTGATGCATACCGTGCGACCAAGGTTTCCTTCATAGACCATAATAAGTAAGGCATGTAAATAAAAACTGAATTTTTTCTGTATGCTTTCAAACGCTCTTTTTTGTTGTATTCGTCTTAGTTTTTTTTCTTATAGCGCTTCGAAACCTGGAAGGAAATGATGAATAACCCCTTGTATAAGCCGCCAATGTCATTTGAAATTATATGATCTCTTCAACGATGATAATATTGTCCACTGCTGGTTTTACGAGGAGCGTTCCGAAATTAACCCTCTGACCGAAACATCCGTCTCTCAGATGGGGAATATTTGCTTTGATGCCTGTAGGTAACGCTGTGGTGTGATTTTTAGGGTGGGCTGCCTTGGCACCTTCAGTTTGACTCTACCCAGTGAGAGGATCACGTGGTGGTACACGGCGATGTTTTTCAACTCACGATATGTGCGATTTTTCTTATCTATCACCGTCTATCAGACGGATATTCCTCTTGTTTTTTCGTATTTGGTATTATTATTTTTAATTACTTTTTCATGAATATAAATAATTTTTAATCAGTTTTTATAAAAATACTAGTCACATTTCTAGTGATAAAAATATATTGTTGTGCTTGATTTAACCCCACACATCTTATTTGAGCCATACTCAATTTCATTTGAGCTATAAGGACACTCAAAACAGTCCTTAAGGTAATAAAATTTTTAAGAAAAGTTTTACGTGCCCGTCTGTCAGACGGATGTTCCGCAGTGTGGCAAAAAAATTGATGTTCCGGCCAGAGGGTTAAGTTTTGCCATTTTTTTCACACGAAAAATTTATTGCCAAAAAGAAATTCATCTCATGACATTATGAACTTCACATCTTACACTACTATTCCACATAGTCGCCACTGCTTAGCTGTACTCCAGAGTCAAGTGTTGATATGAACATTTCAGCTGACTCTTCAATGTGTGCTTGTACACTACGTCAAAATGTTAATTTTGAAGTCGAAGTATTGTACATATTCTGCCTTGTGTAGCGTTTTGTATTATTATTTATCTATGGAATGATTAGCTTAAGAGTTTTAAAAAATCAATTTTCTTTTCTTTCATAAATTGCTTCCTTGATGATGTATAGAATACGGTGGTAAAGTGATTTTTTAAAATTCGAAGTCATTTTAAAGAAGCAGGTTTTAGAAGAGCAACTGTTCGGTGCGCTAAGTTAAGATTTTCATTGTTTTAATCGGACTTGAAACTTTAAACGTGTTTTTCTCAAAACTGTGTTTTTCAAACTTTCCTCCATCCTATCTAAAGAACGGTTTGACCGAATAAATTCAAATTTAAAGGGTAGACTCAGCACATATATACGCACCAGACGGACTACGATCTTTTCAAAATTGAAAATATTTCTAATTTTTATTACAAAATATAACCCCCATGAAATTCGAAACTTTTTCTTCAGAGGTCTACCAGAGTACAGTTCATTCGGTGCATTTAAGCTTATAGATTAAAACGACTTATTTTTTTAATTTCAGATAAGTCAATCATCTGGAATCGTGAAGGAATTGAGCGTCCATTTTTCGAAGCAGGTGTATTCAGAACGCTATAACTCACTTTCTATTGGATATTTTTGGCTAAAAATTTATATACATATTCTTAAGGTATCCAACTACGCTCGGAACCAGTTTTAAAAAAGCACATAAATGAATAATTTTCATGATATTTAGTGTCACTTAGATTGGAATACATGTATAAAATTCTTTTAAGGACATTATGGCAAAAAAATTATTTAAATACAATATTTTGGCAAGATTAAACTTAATCCTTTTTCAAATGTTCTCCTTTTATAAAAATGCTTCATTGTATTAATATTTTGCCTGTCTATAGCTCAGACCTCTGTACAGAGGTTCAACGATGATTTGTGAAAAATTTAAATTATTTTCAGAGTTACAACCATTTGAAATAATTATCGGCGTATTTTCTTAAAATTTCTCCCTTCTGTTTTAGTAAAACATGGATTAACCGACTTCCAAGTTATGCATTTCAAAAATTCTAGTTGAGCCTCTATACAGAGGTCTGAGCTATAGACAGGCAAAATATTAATACAATAGAAGCATTTTTTACAAAAGGAGAACACTAAAGGTTATTCTAAGTTATTTTTTGCCAAAATGTATTTAAATAAATTTTTTTTTGTCATAATGTCCTTAAAACAATTTTATGCATGTATTCTAATCTAAGTGACACTAAATATCATAAATATTATCCATTTACACGCTTTTGCAAAATCACGGTTCCGAACGTAGTCGGATACCTTAAAAGATATATAAATAAATGATAAAGAAACTTAAAGTTCTATCTTTTTACTGGTCATCAAAAAAAAATTTCTCAAAGAATGCTTAAAAAACAGGCCGTCACATCGGTGAACCCCCTTAAGGTAGGGGTGGGTAATTGTTTTGGATCGACAGAGGGCTACATTAAAAAAGCGAAGGATACCTGACAGACACGCCGTTTTAAAGTCATTGAATTCATAAGTTAACTTTACATCTCAGAAAAGATGTAAGCTCTATCACATATAAAAATCAATCAATGTATGTTAAATACAAGTAGTATAAAAAAAAATTTTAAGTCAATTCCTACTTAGATCAACAAAGAAAATTTTTATTTTAGCTACTTTTTATTAAATAGTTACAATTAATATAAATATGAATATATATAGAGAGAGCGTGAGCTAATAGTAGCAATTAGTTTATCAGTTTTATTATATTTATTATATGAATTTCATACCATCTATAAGTGTATGCACATTTAATTTCAGAATCTATTTAATGAGACAAAGGTATCCTATCCATTTTCTATAATTTTTTTAAATCAGGGCAAGATTGCTGGTTGAAATTCTCGTCTCAACCTATAAATCATTGTCAAACAAATTGTTCATCTACATGCAAGTAAAACTTTGCTCACAAATATGTGTCGAACTAAATATCTTGAACATTTTCTGTCTATTTGGTTTTCTGACTGTCTTGGCGGGCCGCAAAAAAAAAAACTCTTTGTGATCCGCTCGTGACCCGCGGACCGCTGTTTTCCCACTCCTACATTAAGGTATCTGATTCACCAAAAAGAGCACCGCGACTTTTTTAAAGAAATATTGAAAAAAAATCTTGGTACGCACTGAATTGGCAACCATGAGCTTCGTTTCATATAATGTCGTCAATACGGTTGCAATAGTACATTATTGCAAGCTTTCGCAGAAAAATTTCGCAACTATTGCCCGGACTGGAATCGTTGCTTGAGAAGAAAGGCGTTGTCTCATACTAAATGCTCAACTTTTCAGAAAGCTGCAGGCCTGTCAAAATCTGAGGACTTTATCAGTGAAGTGTTAGACGATGCAATTTCAGTGATAAATTTAACTGTAGAGGAGCGCCAAGAGAAATTTTTGAGAAAAAAAGAACAAATAAATAAAATTACATAACACATATAATTATAATTTTACAATTTGAGCAATGACTGTAAACAGTTCTATAATTTGTGCAATGAGGGTTGGTCCACCGTTAAGTTAACAGGGGTCTTCCCCCATAGTATTTAGTAAATAATATTGTTAAATATTATATTTCATAAGCATATTAATCTGACTGCAGATAACAACGCCATTTCTCTAGTGCACTTTTGTGAGCTTTTCTTTATAACCCCCTTAACTGCCCATAAAAAGTTGCAATTCGCTCCTCAGTGCCACCGTTTTTCGCATAGGGGCGTGTATGGGGTGTTTGGGGGGGGGTGAGGAAAGAAAATGTTCAAATATAAGCAAATGTTTAACTGAAAAAAGTAAATCCTTCGCAAACACTGTCAAGGTCATTTTATTACATTCCAAAGCCTTCGGAATAGTTTTACTGATAACGCACAAAGAAAAGAATTGTATTTCGGAAGGACGGATATATACGTCCGGGGCACATAACGCACCGGTTGAGCGAGAAAGATATATACTCCGGCTGCAATAAAGAGATTAAAAATTTGTCTTTAATTGCCTGAATAAAATAAATACTTCTGAAATCAAAAATTTCAACCTTAAGTCAATTTATTAATTATTAAATTAAAATTCCCGGAAAAAAATTTTTAATAACTGTACACTTTTCATTATTTACCCAGCTTCTTTAGGAAGATTTTTTCCTTTTTTATGTATTTACTCAGTATATGCAGCACATCCT
>BMAV01027378.1:100030-114150 GCA_019973955.1 Trichonephila inaurata madagascariensis | reverse complement strand
TATATATATATATTGTGTTTGTACGAAAATGTTTATATTGATTTAACCAAAATATTGTGCCTTGTTTTATTTTTGATACCTTTTTAAAATTTAATTGTATGTTATAACTAGCTGTACCCAGTTACATATTGCTGTGGCTCAGTCAGCTTTGAAAGACTAGTGCACCATAAAGTATGCCATGAGGCTTACAAAAGTAATAATGCGCAAGAATTCAAACAAATAAAAGAAAAGGTACTTGCGTATTATTGCAACAATCACCAACTCTATTAATAACTCGCCAAGTTGGCACCCTTGATTTTTACGTATCCTACACGCTTAATCGGCAACTAGGTGCTTCATTTCATATAATGTCATAAATAGGTTGCGATAATGCGCAAGCACCAAAATAATTTTAAAGTACATAAATAAGTTCATAAAATAATCAAAACATATTATTGAGGGGCAGTCTTAAACTGAAAAAAAAATTACTGCATTAATTTTAATCAAAAAGCTGTCTTAAACAAATAAAATATACCCATATTTCATGAAATGGCTCTACTCTGGAGTCCATGAGGGCAAAGGTTTAATTTTACAATTATTTTGTGATGCATCGTGCATTGCTATTGAGCTGTGTCTTTTACGATAGTGTCAATTTTGTGTGAGTATAGTTTATTTTTTTAATGTTCTTCATTCAGTTTAATTTTTTTTCTTATTTCTCAGTGCAGTTGGTGGGAATTCTGTGAATTAATTTTCATTTGAAATCAATCATAGTGAAATTGACCTCTTTGGAGTGATTTGTTCAAATGGAATGAAATATTATGTTTCCTGTTGCATCAGAATTGAGCTATGTTGATTGATTTGCATTTCAAGTTAAATATTTATTTAGTATTTTTATTTTTTTCTCTTTTTTAATGTTTTGCATTTTTATATGTTTTAAATTTAACCTTCATATTTTTAAGTCAATCAGCTTCCTTCTTGAATGTAGGCAGTAACCTTAATTATTTTTTGATAAATTGCATTGCTATTGCGTGAGCTGTGTCTTTAACGAGGGTGTTGATTTTGTGCAAGTATATCATAACAGTTCAAATATACCAATTTTTCTGTGGATAATGCAAAATTTCTTATGTACCATCAATTTGTGTGACTGCTGCTCTAGAACACACAAATGTATTTGTATATTAGTATCACCGTAACAAAATTGGTGCCAAGCAAATTGCACCTTGATATCGAAACAACAAAGATTCTAACATTTTTTTAATGAAAAAAACCAATCAGTCAGATTGGTTGGAAAATAGTATGATTCGCATAGTGGCAATTTGGCTGCGGTGATGCTAATACGTAAATACCCACACAACAAATAATAATCGTCCATGCGAAAAGCAGTGTGTGTGTCTCGACATAAACCACTCTGTTATAAAGATAGGCCCTTAAATCTGTTGATAACAATTGCTAATGCTTATTGAATTGTGAATCGTAAGAATTATCTACACTTCATCATACATGTTTTGTTGCGAAATCCATGTTTATATTTGAATTGGGCCCCCCCCTTTCGTATTCTACTGAAAATATCTTCATTCACACACATATGTATGGTTTATATTTCTCCCCTAACTTTATTGTAGGTGAAGGAAAGCAGGCACATTCAATATATAATTGCAAAAAATGCACAAATTTGATTTTATTGTCACATGTTGCTCAGGTCTTTGATACTTCCCAGTGTTAATGACATTTTTAACGTAGGCAATCGCCTTAATTATTTTTTCTACATTGCATTGGTATTATATAAGCTGTGTGTGTCTTTTACTATAGAGTTGATTTCATGAGTGTAGTTAATTTTTTCCCCTTTGTTTTTAAATTAAGTTTTTCCTCTTTATTTCTCAGATCATTTGGCAGGAATTGAGCTCTGTCAATTAATTTTCATTTGAATTCAAATTATATAGTAAAATTGAGCTCTTTCGAGAGATTTGTTGGAATGGAATGAAATATTCTGTTTCTCATTGTGTTGGAATTGAACTATGTTGATTAATGAAATATTTAACTTCAAATGTACATCAGAGAGAGTATTTTTTTATTTTGCCCTTTCTTTTTGTTCCTGATTTTTTTTTCTCAAAGTTTTGAAATTTTATGTTTTTGTTTTCATTTTTTTTTTCTGTTTAAGTGCAGTCAATTGGCTTCAGTACATAAAAATAACGCTTTGTAGGAAATCAAATTCAGGTTGGCGTATTCACTAGGCAAAAGTAGTGCAACGACTAATTGCATATATAGCAAATGAGAAAAACAGACAAAGACTTGTGCCGAGGACGCAGCAGAGCAAGATGCAGCCAGGTTTGAGGATGCATATTTGCAAGCACAGCATTTGCTTTTTACAACATCAGGTCTGTTCTGTTCTTAACAAAAGGAATACAATAGGTTATGATTGGCTGAAAAATATCAATGAGAAACAACATTTCATCGTCAAACATGACTTGGTGGCGAATAATCACACAATAACAGTCACATTGCATTCCAGTGCAACCCAGCAGCAGATTAGTTGTGCCAGCATTTTCTCATCAGAGCAATTACTGAAGTGTGTCATTATTGCAAGACTCTGAAATTTAAGGGAGAAACAAAAGGAATGTTTTGCACCACTGGAAAAATTAAACTGCCTCAACCTGGAAAACCACCAGAGCCATTAAAAACTTTGCTTGCTAGATATATTGCAGAATAAAAACATTTCTTATAACATTGAGAAATACAATTCATGTTTCCAAACTAACCCTTTGCCTTTGAGGAATCTAGAGTAGAGCCATTTAAAAATTATCCTAGAGTTTGAGGTCCCCACTATGAAGACAATGTAAATAATTTTAGGTTCCTAACATAAGGATGAAAATAAACCATAATAACTTCAAGTATTTGGTTAACAAGTTACAAAGGAAATCAGTTAAGGAAAGTTTTGTGTACATATATTGTGCTGCCCATCTGTTATGGTAGTTAGTGACACTGACTGCTGTGTCGTAGGGCCTGGGTTCAAATCCCGGAGAAAGCATGGATGTTTGAAAATGTATAATGCCTTTGCGGCAAAGGGGTACTCTGAATAGCCATCGAGCTGCAAGTCCTCTCATGAGGTTGGTGGAAGGAGAAGAGAGGTGGGAGGCCCCCGACCCCCTACGGATGTTCTCTCACAAAATTGGGGTGGAACCAAGCCAAATTGTATTGTCATCAATATGATGCTCAAAGCTACAGCTAACAACCAGCACATATTTTAGCCCTACGCCATGATGAATTTCGTAAGCCTCGATCTGACACTGTCAGACAAGCGGCATTAGAAACAACAACATTTATAATTTTTTATTATTAAAATCATACCTCAAATGAAAATGTTTAAACATACTAAAAATATGTGCTTTCTCTCTTTTTAACCACACTGAGCCACAGCAACGCGTGGCAGGGTACAACTAATAGATAAATATTTAGAGAGTGTGTGAGCTAACTGTAGGAATTGAAAAAAAAGACTTGCGCAAGTGGGAAAAAAGATTTATGTTTTAACCCAGCGTTTCTCTCAGACTGTGGAGGGCGAGAGCATATCGAAAAGTCCAAAATAAAAAATTTAAAAAAATTATTAATTTACCCCGAAAGGAATTAAAGCAAAATATATTCGGACATGATAAAAAAAATACATATTCACACTAAAATATCATACTTATAAATGTGTAAGTGCGGCAAGTATTTAAAAATTGATTTATCAATACTAAATTAAAAGCAAGTTTCGTAATTACTAGTGACTTCCACGGGCTTGTCATATACAAAATATAATACATATATTAATAATATGTGCAGTTTATAATATTAAAGTCGCATTGTAGCTTTAGCGTCGAAACACATAAATATTGCATTTAATACATTGTTATTGTATGAGAGGAGTGCGATGAAAATTATGACTGAAAATTGGGTCGCAAATATGGAAAGTTTGAGAAGCACTGTTCTAACCGCTAAACTCAGACATAGTCTATTTTTCTAAATTCTCTTGTCAGATCTGTGGAATGAAACATCATTCATTGCTTCATTTTACCAAAGCAGCTGAGAATTGATTCTGAGGACACCGGATTAAATAAAATAATTTCTCACAAACTCTTCGATTCAAAAAGTGTATTTTTGTGTCTAATACTGATGCAAATTTCAGCGAGAATATTGAGCTATTTTTAGTGAAAAATATTATTGACTTAACACCTTCTTTTGCATGAAATATTTGTAACTTAGCTCTTTCAGATTTCCTTCGGTTGGCTGATCCTGCATTTTGCAAACCAGGCCGTATAGCCGCACTGATAAGATGCCAATTGATATCCCAGATTCTTAAAAATAACTAATTTAACTTTAATTCATCAATCAACAATCAATAGTTTAAAAAAACTAAAAATGCCTGCTTTTATTGTAGATCGAACTAAAAAATGAAAAATAAATTATCGTTTAAAAAAACTAAAAAACACTCTTTTATGTTTAATCGAAATAAAAAGTAAGAAAATAATTCTTAATATAAGAATTGGGGTTGCTTTGTACTACATTTTTACACTAAAGCAGCATTTAGGAATAGAACTAGTAAAAAATTATAACATTTAATATAGGACACTCCACGCTTTTATCACGATGACACATTAATTTTCTCGTTAAACATTTTATTCTTATATTAAGAATTATTTTTTTTACTATTTATTTCGATTAAACATAAAAGCGTGTTTTTTAGTTTTCTTAAACTATAATTTATTTCTCGATAAAATTCCCATCATTTCATCCTGCCACTATCCAGTTTTCATGCAATTCCACTGTATAGGCTTTGTTATAGACAACTCGCAAATTTAAAGTTTAATTATGGACACCCGGTGCATATTCGTTTTATTAATTTCAATTTAAATCAATTAAAATTGAGATATTTTTTATATTTTTCATATATATATTATTTGTGACACGTTTTAATTTTTAAGGGTACAAGTTTTCTAAAAAGGTCATAATAATGACTGTTGTTAGAATATATTAAATTATTGAATAAAATTTGATTTTTTATGTTACATTTATTTGAGTGGAAAATTATTTTGTTGAAGTACAACATAGATTCCAAAGAATAATTAGACGTTATAGTTAGGTAATATCTAGGCCTATAAAGGTTTAATATAATTTGAAATGTCCACTAATTATTTAATAATTAATTTAACAGAAAGGAAGAAGCAATAAGTAAAAAGGAAGGTTGTTTAAAGATTTATTTGGCATTTCTTTAGTTTTGCCTAAAATGTGAGGAATATGTAAAATGCTGAAAAAATTTCAATTTACATGAAATATATGGTGTACGCTTTTGAAATATAAAAACAGTAACTGAATTTTAAATTTCGTATAAATTTTTCTGCGTTTTGTTGTTGCATAGAATCATATAATTCACACAGATTAAACAGATTTCATCAAATTCAATTGTTTTAATTATTTAACAATTAAAGAAACCTTTGTTACGTAAAAGAATATTCTAATAGCCCAAGAGCCCACCACTGCAAGACCTTAGTTATTTTATAAAAGCTGAAAGATTCTCTGCGGATGTCACCAACACAGGTAAGAACGATCAGCAAGTATGGAGTTTGAATTGTGGGGTTAAATTGTAGTATAGGGGGGGCACTTGGCGCAGTCCTTTTTTTGGCAAAAAAAAAGCGGTCGCCAAGTACTTTCTACGGAATTATTTATTATTTATGTTAGAATGAATTCGATATCTCACCATGACATTTAGATAAAAATAGCTAAATCTACTAATAGCTATACTACACTTGAGCCGGATTGTGGTTATTTGGTCGGGTAACAGGTAGTAAAACAGTGCCTCAACTTCTATAAAGTATGAACCTCAATTTTTTAAAATTTTCTTCGGAATAACATTACAAATCACATCAATTGCCGGACACTTAGTATAGTTGCAATCCCCTTCCAGACACCCCTAAACTTTTAAAAAAATAATTATACTTTCGTTATAGTATAAAAGCTGAATTTTACGGGCACTCGATAGTAATATTAGTGGTCTCGCGCGGGGTAACTGAGTTTCCCCCAATCATTTTCTTATATTTTTTTATTGTAAACAATAAAATTCGTAGACCCAGTAAATAATTTAATGAAGAGAAAGTATACTTACCTACTTTTAAGGACTTTTCCTCTCCCAGTGCTGCATTGCTACCTCAACGTAGCGGGAGAGTGTTCCTGGGCGGAATGGGCCAAGTACATCGGGAGCAGGGTTTCTTTCTAGGGAATCCAGAAAACTATCAGATTTCTCTACTTTTTCTATTCCCGAGAATTATAATTCATTTCCGCGATTTCCTGGGATTCGCACGAGGCTTCAAAAGCTTGTTGGCAATGCTTGAAAGATTTTTTAGAAATAAAGCCAGCAGTTTTAAAAAGCATTAATTGACATTAAAGAAGAACAAATGATAACCAATGTAGAGTCTGAAACTGTTACTACAATTGCAGCAGGGTTAACAAAGCCATTAAAAATTGGCTTAGAAAAATTATGCATTCGAAGTGCAACTTTGGTGACTGAAGAAGGTGTATTTTCTTTCTTTATTGGAGAATTGAACGAACAAAATTCAGACTTTGAAAAAGATATAAAATATTCTCTAATCCAAAGAATTAATCAGAAACGCAACATTAACTTAATACGATTAATGCAATAGCTGAATTTGGGGAGAAAATGCGAATCAGCTGCAGTTACTGTAGATATTTCGCAATTACCTAGTAAAAATTGTTTGGTTAGACAAGATCAAACAATAGAGAGAGAGAGGGACAAGGTTTTTCTACGAAGAAAGGGAATCAATATCCAACTCTTCACACTCAGACGAAAAGAGCATGGAGATTTTGAAAGCAAAACCTCTGACGTTGGACGAAAAATAAGAGAAAGCAATTTACTCTAAAACAAAAGTTTTATATTGTTCAAACAAAACAAAGTACTAGTTTCAACAAAATCATGAGGCAGGAAATGCAGTTATTCGACTCGAATGATAATCCATCACAAAACATTATGAGGCTTTGTGAGGCTTTAAAAACAATTCCTCTTCCGTCAGTGGAAGCCGAGAGAGCATTTTCTACTGCCGGATTGTTCGTCACAAACCTAAACACTAGGCTGAGTAATAATAGTATAAAAAAATTGCTTAAGCTTTCTGAAATCCTATTTTAAAACTAAATAATTTATTATATTTTTTTTTTTGCATGTTTTAGCACATTATATAAATAAGTATTAATTTTGGAATTTATATGTATCCTTATTTTATATAATTATTATTGATTTTATTTAAAAATAACTTGTTTTTAATTTTTTTTTAAATGCTGAGGTATTTCTGGGAATCCCGGGAACGACAATTACATTACCGGGATTTCCCTGACATTCCCAGGAATGGAAGAACTCGAGAAATCAGAAACCCTAGTAGGGAGTGTATTCTCCTGGTAGAGTCGACCAAGGCGTCAAGGTCATTCCAATAGGCTCAGCTAAATGCACTTCAGGCAGCAAAAGTCAGACTTTTGGTACCTCACGATCTTGGATTTAATGAAGATGCATATTTTACCTTTCACGATCTTGGATTTAATGAAGATGCATATTTTACCTTTCATCATGACTCGTTTGTTTGAGAATTCTGAACCTATTGTATCGTCCGTCGCGTAGGATAGAAAGGGACGCGTTCGGGGTGTTAGTAGAGGCTTCCTTCCGAAATATAAGTTACATTCCACTTATTTTTCTTCTGGCAGAAGTCAATTGAGAATATTGGAATGTAACATCAGTGGACTATGTACGTCAGCTACAAGAGTAAAACTTGACCCATTGCTAGACTTGACAAATTGGCATCGATGGAAATCTAACTAGTGATTGGAAAGAAGTCCTCATTATCCTCATTAGAAAACATGACAACCCGGCTAATGAACTCAACAGTTATAGGACCAATCGAACTTACCAGCATCTCGTATAAACTCATTGAGCGGATTGTACTGCGTAGACTTTCTTCCTCTCTATCTCGAACAATACAATTTAATACCTCCCAACCAGTTTGGTTTTCGGAAAAGTCACTCCACAATGGATAATTTCTTATATTTTAGCCAGAAGATTATGGGCATCCCTAATCCTAGGTCCACAAATCACACAGTAACTGCCTTTCTTGATCTATCGAAAGTCTTTGAGAGGGTCTGAAAATACAAAATTCTTTGTAAACTTTACATCACTTTCAAAATCAGTGGGAAATACTGTCTTGGCTTGCTGACTTCCTAAGGGCCAGGTATATGTTTAAAGACATCGCCTTGGAAAAAAATTAGATTGAGCCAGATTATACTACACGGATCTGTGCTCAGTCCCACTTTGTTTTCCTTACTTATCGCCAGCATTGAGACTGAAGCCAATTTTAATCACTGCATGGGGTTGTATGCTGACGATATAATAGTGGTAATACAAATTTAATTAATGCTTAGAACAAAATGAGCTCTTTCCTCATTCGGCTGGAAAAGTTTGCTGCAACGCATAAAATAATATTTAATCCTTCAAAGTCTGTATCAAGCCTTTTACCACCAACAGACATCTGTACCACAATGAACCCAATATTTCTTTACTGGGTTGTTGTGTCCTTCCCGAAGGGAAGTAATGAAAGTTGCCGAGCCTGAGGCAGATTGAACTTTTACATGATAGATGGTGACACCACCTCCACCATTTACGCATGGAACTGGAGGGGAGGGAAATATTCTCTAGATCCCTGCACCTGTGATTTCTGCTGCGACTGCCCACAAGACTTTCGGACCCACTGATTTAATGAGCACGTACTCCGTGTGTACTCGGAGGGTATTTAGTGTCATCGGGCATCGAACCCAGGCCCTTCGGTCTGGAGCCCGATGCTCTAACCACTAGGCTACCCTCGGCCCTTATTTACTGGTAAGTCGACTGAATTACGAAAAGCATCCCTAATATCTGGGATTTAGCCTAGATCAGTAGATTCTTGGTCATGCTCATATAAACAATTTGGTGGTTAGAGGCAAAAAGCGAAAGAAAATTTTAAAATATATTTCTGGCAGGAAGTGGATGTTCGGACCCTTCGAGAAATACATATATTGCTCTCATTACATCTATCCTTAAATATGGTGTACAGGTCTATGAGGTTGCCTCTGCTAGCAACTTAGATAAAGTAGAATGGGTACAACTCTCTGCTGCCAGAATCATCACTAGTCTCCGCAATAGCTGACCAAGGTATATTGTTTTGTATGAAGCTGACTTGCAACCTCTCTGATTACGAAGCAGCTACCTTTTGGTTAAATACTTTGCCAAACTCATCAGTTATGGTTACCAGCACAGAACCTCTAGTTATGTGTGCAATTGGCCCAAATTGTCGCCTTAAGAGAGGAAGTCCGCTTAGTTATGCTGAAAGTGAGGGATGGTTGCATAACGAAGTAGAATATGTCTCTCTGGTCCGTTGTACGGATATTTCTGCGTCGTTTTATGAATGGGTCTTTTTGAATACCAAATTATCCTCATACACTCACAAGGGCGCTCAACATCCAGAGTATCTTAGGCGGCTTGCTTTAGAGACTAATCATAAGGTCCTGTGTGATGCATTACAGATATGTACTGATTGCAGAATGGGTGTAGGCGCTGTCTTGAAAAGTGGAATTTTCATCAAAAAGGGAATATGGTATTAGGATCTCTAAGAGAAATCCTGATCAGATTTTCGGGTAGAACTCTTAGCTAATGAGAAGGCTTTGAAATTTTGCTTTACTGAGAGTGTGTGAATACAGATATTTGGATAATTTGGATATTCAGTGATAGCCGCAGCTCTATCTGAATGGTGGAGGCATGGTGACATAACGACAACAAGTATTATCCACCTATTAAATAGCTTGAGTGCCAATGTTAAGATCTTTTTCAGGAGGTACCACGCCACGTGAATGTCTGCGGGAATGATATTGCAGATGTGTTGGCACGTGAGGGTAACCATATAGATTCTACGCAAGGTGGCTGCCTTTTTCAGAAATTGCTACCCGGGTCAAACAAGATATCAGTTGCTCTTGGAGGCACGCCCCCGGACATGAGTGGTATGAAACCGTTCCGGTGCTGCTTTGCTTGGAACAGGCAGTAGGCGAGAAGAAAGTACTCTTGCTAGGTTTCGCAGTGAACATACTCAAGCTCAACGGCATGTGGCGGGTCTTAAAGTTTACCCTTCTTGTCTAAATTGCAATGTGACCCAAGCCTCTCCTACACACATCTTGGCTTGTATTGGTGATCAAAAGAGCCAGCTGCTCTCAAGTCCTGCTATTAACATCGCACTATAAAGCTACACGAGGGCTATTGGCGATGGACATCGTAAGACTGTGCTTCAATCAATTAATGAGTTCGGCACCTGAGTTGCACAATCTTCGCCTAACTACCACACTATCTATACAAACGGGAGTATATTGAGCCTTGAAAGAGTTAACGTGCATTGCTTATTAAATTTAGATCGTATATAGTGCCCATGACAGAGAACATGAAGAAGTTGTAGACAAATATTGGTTAATTCCAAGCATGCTAACTTTCAAAGATGTTTCGGAGGTTTAATTAACATGATCCTATAACCAGTTACATACTGCTGACTAACTTACGGCGCGGCTCTTGTGCCCCTTTTTCCTAGCTATTAGAACAGTACATCAATCCTCAAGAGATTATGCATTTCAGTTTCTTACAGCATCTCTCTTATACTTTTGTAATTTCTGTGTTTACAATCTTCTTATTGGAGCTCACTCGGTTCAAAAAGCTACCCAATTTGTTGATGACTTAAAGCGCATTTTAGCAAAAGGAGGCTAAACCATCAGAAAGCGGGCTTCTAATTGTCCATTGGTTCTAGAAAATCTTCTGGAGGTACTTAAATCCAGTGTTCGTAGCGTCGAATTCTCTGAAGACTTATCTCAAAAGGTTCTTCGTCTAGTTTAAGGATAGTCTTGGAAGGATATCTTAAAAATTCACATTACTTTATCGAAGGTCAAACAAAGCGACAATTCCAATCTACAACAGCTTGCATTTTCAATCCTATAGGACTTTTACTCCCACCATGATTATGTTAAAAATTATGGAAAGAAAAATTACCATAGGATGGACCTGTTTTAAATTCCATCGGGAAGCCGTGGAAAGAGTTACGCTCTCAACTTGAGCTTTTGAAATCGATTGAGATACCAAAATATTTGAATATACTTGTACACATTTGAATATACTTGTACTGTATTCACATACAGGACTTGATGTGATGATTCGGGAAAAGCCTATGCTGCAGTTGTTTACCTACGGACACTTCTTCCCCACGATGAAGTTTAAATAAGCTTCGGGTAACCTAAAACAAGTGTATGTTCTATAAAAAATATTACGTTGCCCAGAATTGAACTTTGCGCTGTCCTCTTATTATCTCAGTTGTGTTCTACGATACAGGAGATCATGTTCATCCCCTTAGAAAAAAGTATATTTGTGGTCGGGTTCTCACATAGGTTAAAGTTGGACTTTTTCTCCCCTACTAAAGAAAATCGGTTTGTCACTAATAAGGTTACTAAAATCTAATCACTCGTTCCCCAAGAAGGATGGACTTCTATAGATAGCTCTTCAAATCCGGCAGATATTGCCTCTAAGGGAGTTATGCCCAAAAAAATCTCTCTTAATTCACAAGCTCTGGTGGATCGGTTCCAAATGGGTGCTAGCAAACGTCAAGTTACCCTTTCCTCCTAAAGCCAATCTGTATACTATCTCAGAAATTACAAATCACGTGAAAGTGTCGCAAGACAAAACTTTTTTAGGTCTTTTATCCAAATTTTCTTCTTATTCTAAACTTTGTAGAGTAATTGCTCTTTGTTTTAGATTTATTTAAAGGCACCTTAATGCAAGGCACGAAGGCAGCTTTTGAACAACGGAGGTCGTAAGCGCCACCCCTTGTATTTTTAGATTCATTCATGAGAGGGAATTGAACATGCTCACACAGAAAAAAAAGCACAGCCGCTACCTATAAATATTGATCTTTGAACATTTTTAGATGACAAAAGATCGATACGAGTTGGTGGACCAGGGACGTCTTAAGGCCTGGGCCCAAAGCTTCATCCTCGGTGAAGGCCTCGTTTCTTTCTCGACTCTGCCTTACCAGATGATTTTAATAGTCAAATATTATCCCCTTACATTATTCTCCGCAACACAGGAAATTTCAAACTGTATGTCAACTGGCGAAAGTGGTAAGACTATATTATTATGGGATGACCATTGACCACACATATCTAGACTTAGGCCTGATACCATAAGCAATCATTCAACTCATTTTGTAGAAATGCGACCAATGGTCGAGTCGGTTTGTGCCCAGGTTTTTTTAGATTGTGAGTCGTATACATTTATTTGTTTCAAATTACCGTTTGAACGAGTATTTGGCAATGCATGCTACTGTCTAATTTAAAGATTTCGGGTAAGGCCTGCTTTTGTATAGGGGACCAAGGTCTCGAAATTTTTTCTCTGGGCCCAGGGCCTCAAAGAGTCTTAAGACATCCCTGCGGTGGACGATTGTCCGAACATCAGACATTTAATCACGATTCAAACCATCCCATCCTACTTTCGAACACTCATGGAATCACAAAGTGAATTGTTCAACATTACCAAAGGCAACATTTTCACACGGATGTGCAATGAACTCTTTCCATAATTAGACAGGAAATTTGGTTTATAAATGGACGATAAGTAGCAAGGAAAATTTTACATTAATGCATCTTGTGTAAGCACATCGAAAGGCATATTTGACAACAGATTATGAGAGAGATATACCAACTGAAAATTTACTCCAATTCGCCCTTTTAGTAAAGTTGGTATTGATTTTGAAGGGCCTTTTATCACTAAATCCAAACCTATATACATTTAAATAATTATATTCAGGAGCACAAAGGCTGGAAGCAGTTTCGGATCATTCGGCTCAAACACATTGTTGGCAACATTAAAAAGATTTATTGAACGGCGAGGTATTCCCTCTGATGTTTTCTCAGACCGTGGTAAAAATTTTAAAGGTATTGCCAACTGTCTCAAACAAATATTTCAGATTCTTCGTAGTGAAGAAATTCAAAACTTTAGAGTAAGTTCTTTTATTAACTGGCACTTTATACCTTCGTATATTCCTCACTTTGGAAGCTTATGGGAGGCAGCAGTTATAAACTCATTAAAAGTTATCTGCTCAAGGCATGTAAATACAGTGTTCTGATTTTTGAAGAGTTATCTACCCTGTTATGCCAAATTGAAGCCTGTTTATCCTCAAGACCTCTGAACCATCGTCCCCAGATCCTTCAGACGTTAGAGCTTTTAGTCCTGGACATTTCTTAACTGGAGTCCCACTCCTCGATCTTCCAGATGGAGCATCCTCCACAAATCTCAGATTACCTTTTCGATGGAATTGGATACAAAAAATCAAGCAAGTATTCTGGAAGCGATGGTCCAGAGATTATCTACATCACTTACAAAGCAGACCCAAAAGATATTCTCAAAGAATTAATCTACAAGTTGGAGATTGGGTGGTAATTCATGATATCCTCAGTCGCCCATTCTACTTTGCAAAATTGGTAACGTGATTGAAACTTATCCAGGTGCAGATAAACTGGTACGAGTAGCCAACATCCGAACCAAGGATGGAGGACTGAGAAATGACTCATCTCAAAACTGACTTATATACTCCCGGTGGGGGAGAATTTTGGATTATTCAATATAGCACTGTTATGAACATAGAAAACACATTAAATAACAATAAAAATAATGAATAATAATAAATATAATTCCACCTAAACAACCAGAATGTTAATTCATTCGAATCGTTTCGTGGAATTAAGTGAGGTATGTTGAAACTTTTGTGACGTATTGGGTACGAAAACACACAGTCAGGCTAGAGATATAAATATATAATTTATTTACACGAACATACTAAAAATATCTTAAACTGGGATCACCTTTCTGCTCTGTTTCTAGCCGGGACCCTCAAACTGTACTCACTCATCCTTTATTTAGAGGAGCCTATCTCGGAACGTAGGGGCAATGGATTCCAGAAAACCCTTCTCCCCTACTAATTCAGGCAGTAACACTATTTGCTCTTGATCTCTGACGTCATCAACTGGTGTCAAATAATGTTCGTCACACTTTGTTCTTGTGG
>BMAV01027378.1:65473-86678 GCA_019973955.1 Trichonephila inaurata madagascariensis | reverse complement strand
GGCGCCAGTGAGTTTTTCTGATGAATTTTTTCTTGGCTTCGAATATATTTTTTTTAAACTTGTAGTGGATGACACTTGTTGTTGAAACAGTTTTTTTTTAAATATTAATTTATTAATTAAATTTAATTAAGTAAAACACAATTTTTCTTTGTGTTGATCTAAGTAGGAATTGACTTAATTTTTTTTATTTTTATATTACTTGTTTTCATGAGTAAGGAACTAAATCTAAGAAAGTTTTAAGTTAATTATTTGAATTCTGGAACAATACATTAACTCTTCATCTTTGTGATGGCATACACCTTTCATGTGGCCACTAGTGGTCATGGTCATGAACTCGTGGCTGACGTGTCATGAGTTCGAGTCCTGGTGTCAATAAAGATCCGTCGTGTATGGGAAAGCAGATGCACTTTACTTTGGGGGTGATAAACACACTCAAAATCCTCTCTCGTAGGCATGGTGTGGTGGTTGGAAAAGTGGAATGCCAGCTCAGGTGTCATCCCCTCACTTGACCATGGTTTTAAACTATGAGGTCCATTGCCAATAGCTCGTGTTACTTTATAGAGAGACATTAATAAGCTCTAACTACACCTTTCATGTAATTTTTGAGGGAATTCATAACTGGGAGATATATATGCGGTATGGTGAAATCCTCCACTTAAATCACCTGATTTAATTTAACATTTTCTTAAATAATTTATAAATTTATTTTTAAATACATAATCACACTATTGGCATCAAATATTTCTATAGATAATTTTAGAGATTTCGTCAGATAACTCATTTATTTTAATTTTAAAAAAGATTGGAACTTGCGGGCGTGTTTGCAAAAAAACTGAAACAAAATGAATACCTTACTTAACTCTCTCTCTCTCTCTCTCTCAAGGAACTTACTTATAAATGCGCACTATATTAAAAAAAAATCTAGAGGAAATATACGTGGGCATTGATATTGAGTTTTAAAATCTATTGACCGATAAGTTTCTTGAATTAGCGTAGATTTGTATAAATTTTAATTATTTTTTGTATTGAAAATTTTTTAGATTAGTTCTATTGATATTATAGATTTGGAGGTGAAATTATTTTGGTAGTCTGTTTCCACTACTGTTCCGTATAAGAAAAATCGGTCTTGTTGAACATGTCAAAAACATATTAAATTGATAAAAACATGCGATTTGATAGTAATTTTACTATATAAAGAGAACTTGTTGGAGTGATTTCATTTATTACTGATGTACTTATAATAAAATAAGAACTGCTGGCGAAGGACATCGTAATTTTGATCATTGGCCGAGAGACGAGTATTATGAAGATGCCCCCTAGGGTGCCCTTCTCTAAGATTATCTGCGTGAGCTAGAGGTGTAGGGTCAACTAAAGAATGAGAAGTTTCCATGATCTTAATATGACTTTATATATAAAGACCTTAAACTTAAACCTCTAACAAATTAGATAATAATTACATATGTGAGAATCTACGATGAACAAACACACAATACAAGTAATACCGAAAGAAGTAACTCGGACCACTATCAATATCTAACCCGCCTAATCTCAATTCCAATAATAACGCTCTAGTCCTAATACTAAATAGTCAATCCTACCTTAATTTAATCGTTGATCCGATACTAAGGAAGTTGCGTCTTTACTCGAGTGCAATGGTATGCTCCTTGACCTAATGGTTCTATCTTCGGGATAACCTCTGTTGGCTGTCACTTCACGATTGTATCAGTCTGTAACATAACATTCCCCAAATTGCCACCTCGCTTACTGAAACTTCTGATATTTAAAAGCTATCTAATTTGCATCTTTCCTTCACGTTTCACTTTTTGGGTTTTGGTTGGAAAAGAGTTGCCGTTAATCTTGGCCCCAAAAGAACCCAAAGGATACGTGAATAAGAAGACGCGTGAATCCGTCATAGAATGACACCTCATTTGGCCCTCTATTCTCCAAAATTTTACAATACACCAATGTGAGAACTCTCAATCTCGACGTTTTTAACCCCTTAACTGGTTTGTCCGTACACCGTATGGGTTACCGAAAGCTAGCCACAACCGGTTTGCCCGTACTCTGTAAGGACAATGATATTTTCTTCTTTCTGTCTTTGATTTGCACATATTTTTAATTCTTACAGTGAGATTATTAATGCTAGTGTGTTTTTAAGAGATGTAGTTTATGTTCATAGTGCTGAAATATTTCTCCTCCGGGATTTTCTTTGGAGTGAAGGTGGGAATTTTTCATTGAAAGCAGGAATTTAGATTCTTGAAAATATCCGAAAAAGAACAGGAATTGGTAAAGCAATGAGAAATTTGTTGCTTGAGAAGAAATGAAAATGGAAAAATAATTAAAAAAAACCGATTTTATCTCTGTCCCCATAGCAATGTAAGACTTAGTATTACACCATGCTTCAAATTGTGTGTGCATATATATACATCCGAACCTCCATATTACGAACCTCTATATTGTGAATTTTTCTATACAGTGAACTTTTTCCTGGAACCAAGAACACTTCATGATTTTCTTCGTAAAATAACCTCCCAATAGCAAAATGTATTTTCTATACAATGAACTTTTCCTCTAGTGATTCAATTTTTTTTGCTCCCTATTTTTGAAGTATTTCTGGACATTCCAAGTTATTCTCCCTTTTAACACACTTTATGGTGGTCATAAATCTTGAACTGGTTTCATTAGATGCCTAACTCGCCGAGAGCAATAGAATTCTGGCCGTTTCATCCAAGCAGGGATGAATCGTCCATTTCACTGGAAACATCTTCGATATCCCCTCTCTCCCTCAATGGAATTGTCTTGTGTCCCCATGTCCTTGAACTAATCTCCATTCATTTGTAGTGTTGATCAGTCATGCTTGTAACTTCGTTTCTTGTAGCTCGAAAATATCAATACGTAAGTGCTTGAGCATCAAAGAAAAAAAAACTAATTCCTTAGGACAGTGCTTCTCAAGCTTTCTATATTCGCGACCCAATTTTCAATCAGAATTTTCATCGCGCCTCCCTTTCCCATACAATAACAATGTGTTGAATGTAGTAATAATATATAATACTTTGACGCTAAAATTACAATACGACCCTAATTTTAAACCGTACAAAGTATTAAGATAAGAATTAAATTTTGTGTATGATAAACCCATTGAAAAATCACTAGTAATTATTAAACTTGTTCTTAACTTAGTATTGATACTTAGTATCAAATATATATTGTGCCGTACTGATACATCTATAAGTATACTATATCAGAGTAAATGTGTATTGTTTTTATTATGTCAGAATACATTTTGTTTCGTTTTAGTAAATTGATAATTTTTTAAATAATCTTTTATTTTTGACTTTCCGATACGCTAGCGCCCCTTGTAGGGTTATCACGCCCCACAGTTTGAGAAACACTGCCTTAGGAAGTGGATAAAGGCATTAAGAAACTATCCTTGCAGTTTTTCTTCCTTTCTTTTTGATAGGTAAAATATGTAAAATAAATATTATTAATTTACAAAAAGGTGTGAATAATTATTTTTTTAATACAGTGTTTATGAATTTAAAATTTATTTTATGTGGTTTATAAAGGAAATTGAAAGATGAACCTTTATATAACGAATTTTCCATATAGCAAACTTTTTTTCGGGATTTAGCGACTTCGTTATATAGAGGTCCGACTGTATGCACATTCACATAAAACCTTAAGCCGTTTGAACAAGAAATACGAACACGAATTTTTTTTTTTTGTAAGTATGAGAGAAATTATTTTCTTAAGATACGTGAAACATTCTTCACGGTAGGCAGAGCGTACTTATAAAAAGCCAACATTTAGGGGTTTCTGTGTTCTACAATTATAAAATAAAAAATAGTGTGAGAACTTTAAAATTGAAAATTAAAATTAAAATTCTTCCATTTTCGCATTTTGTTAAGTATTGTGCTCAGTTATATGCAATAAAAAATGAGTCTTTTCTAAGAACATTTTGGGCAAAATTTGACCACTTTAACGGTTAACAGGCATCAGGCTCTCTTAAAAGCAGATCTTTGGTCGCACTCGAAGTATAACTAAACAGAAACAATGACGGGTACGAGTTCTCGACCATGACCACTCGGCTAGGGAGTTCTAGGAAAACTTCCCCTCTCAACCCTTTTTCCTTTCAATTTCCTTTAGTTTTAACTAGGTTGCCTAACTATGCAAACAATTTGATAACGATTATTAGGTACTTTTTTTTGTTGTTGTTATTACTTTTGTGTTTTGGTTATTTCAGTAAGTGGATAGGACGTATTATAGATATTCAATTTTCAGAATCCTTTAGTATTTTAAAATAACTTCTACTTTCGAAAGCTTACCTTTCAATATATGGTGAATATTCATTTATAAATATAAATGAGATATTTTTCGAGGGCAAAATTGTGAAGGGTTGTATTCGAGGTCCTTCAACTAATCATCTTGAGGAAATTATTCTTTAACTGTGGTTTGAGCTTAAAACCGCCTTCTGTAGAGATGACTTGATTTTATGCTAATGTACATGTTATTTAAACTCTGGAAAAGGGTGTGTTAGGTTAATCGTGAGTAGATAGTCGTTCATTGTAAGGAATCAGTCATTCGTTCTTAAATTATCATTCAAACTAAAGCTACCTTTTGGAGAAGTGGAAATAATAGAGAAGCAATTTGAAGGGAGCTGTATCAGTTTAGGAAAGAGTCAATTAGTGATCTAGAAGCGGACCAAGAGATAAGTGTACATCTTTTAAATTAGATTAGGAATTTAATTAATATTGCTCCAATAGCTTTTAAACTTAAATTAATCATAAGTTGATCAATAAGAAATGAAAAAAAGAATTGTTTTTGTGACAATTCCTGCTTCTTCAATGACCCAAACTACGTTTTCAACCCCCGGATAGCGCGACAAAATGTTTTTATGAATTTTCACGGGATTAAATAAAATATAAATAAAATAAAACCCAAGAAATATATTCTCTGGAAACCATTTTTAAAGTCAAATAAAATTTTCTCAGCTAGTTCCTTCTTCATAACTTTCTTTTCAGTTAGGGACACTTTTTTTTCTAATCACTCACGGCGTTGCTTCGTTCGAGTCCCAGTACCACTAATGCACATTAAATCTATCCGCGCTCAAAGCCCTCAAGTTGATGTGTTGTAGACACTTGGAGAATGGAGTACCAGTTCAAGTATTGTTCTCTTCACTTCTCTGCGGTTCAAAATTCCGAGTACTGTTACCGATAGCCCTAGTGTTATTTCGATGCATTTAATTAATCAAGTAGTAATATAGGCTATTTATAATAATTTGTATAAAACAATATTAAAGTAATGTTGAATTATTTTAAAATGTTTGAAACTAACTCTAAGTTTAAGGATACGACTCTAACTTTTATTTCTTTATCGTAAGAATTATAGCAAAAATAATATACGAATTTAATTTTATGATAAAAATTAAAAATTGCACCGATATTTTTTAAAGAATGTTTGTAATATTTTTAAAAAAATTCTCGGAATGCTCTCATTTGTCATCCAAAAGAAAAACCATTCCCTTCGCAGAGAAAAAAAAGAATCTTCGGAAGGGGATTTTATAATTAAAAAAAAATTAGTCCGTTTAAAAATAGAGTTGAACATTTTTCTCTCTTTCTTCGCGAAACAAGAAGGCACCAAATCGTCGACAACGCGCCAAATCTGCGCCAAACACTTTAATGAACTTCATCTTCATTGGAAGCACGAGAAACCCCATAATTCAGCCACATTACATTCCCTTGGAAAAAGCTAGGTGTTGCCAGATACGAATCCTTTATTGTTATTGGAACTCGACCCTCCCCTCCCCCTCCGACGATCAGCGTTCCAAAATAATGGCGGATTTTATCTCTTTCTTCATCAAAATGGAATTATTTTATGAAAATGAAAATGCGCGTCAGAGAAAATTTTGCTATTTTATTGTGCTTTGAAACTTTTTATTAGTTTTCGAGAAAGAGAGAAATTCAAGCCACCACAATGATAAATTCATTATTACGGAACTTAAGAATTACTGCCCCAATGGTTTGGAACATTTAAAACAAAGCCGTTAAATAACGTCACTAGGAGTGGAAAGCGCTGTAATTAAACCATCGGCCCAATGTTCGTTCACGAAGACAGGTAATAGCTACTACAAAAGAGGGACTTATCTCAACAGTCATATATTCACAAACCAAAAGAATTCTACGTCAATGGCGCCCGACACAAGCAATTTCACTATCAGATTCAAATCGTAAATTCGAATGAAAAATACGATAAAGAAAAATTAAAGAATTTATAGACAGACGATTCAGAATATTGTTCTCGGGAGAAGAAAAAAATGGCAAGTTGAAGAAAAATAATTAAAATTGCTTAAAATATTTATATGCTGCATTTGTATTTATTGATATTTTGATTAGTAAAATCAAAACGATATTCTTTAAGAAAATATGGCAAGCAAATTAAAATACAAACGAATATTTTATATAATAAGAACAAATTATTGGAAATGTGGAAATTTTATGAATTCGAATGTACTATTTTTCTTTTTAAAATTCTAATTCTTCTAACGTTCTCTCTAAATGTTGTTCTCGGGAGAAGAACAAAAACGGCAAGTTAAAGAAAAAAAAATTAAAGCTGCTTATAAAATATTTTTATGTTATACATGTAATTTTTGACGTTTTGATCAATAAAATCAAAATGATATTCTTTAATAAAATTTGGTGAACAAATTAAATATATGAATGAATATTTAATATAACAAGAAAAATCATTCGAAATGTGGGAGCTTTATGAATTTGAATACACTATTTTTGTTTTATAATTTCTGATTCTTCTAATGATTGATTGTGACGTCAGAATTCTTATTTCTCTTGTATTATGTAGCTCAAGTACATTTTGTTCCTATGATGTGTTCTTTTTTTTTCTTCTTTTTTTATTACATAGGAATCCTCATTTTCTGAATTTATTATATGATGAAGTAATTCTTAAATTATATAACTAAAATAAAAATTAAGAAATTATTTATTTTTCAATTATTGTACCACATTGCACTATAGTTTTGTAGAATGTACTATAATTTAATGATCGTACTACAACAGGCTTCAGTAAAATTTGCAAAGACTCAATTGTCGCGATTTTGAATGCTATTACGGAATACCTGAATAATGTCGTTGTTACTAGATTTTTTGTTTAAGTCAAGCGTGTCTTTTTTTTAATGCAGCAGATCTAACCATTCTAAACCATTTTATTTGTTGACGGACTAATACCGAAGGAGCATGCGTGAGAGCTTTTTTTTTGCGCATATGCAAAAATGATGACAGCATTTGGCGGCATTTTTTCATTTAGGAGAATTGATCGATGGTATAAAACATAAGTATTGCTTAATATAGGTTAATTTCGTAGTTTACCAGCATGACTATTCTGATAAAATTTTGATATCTTGATTTAAGCTGATAACGTAAGTACTTGCACTTAAACCTATTAATTATTTATTTTATTTTTAAATTTTTTTTTTTCGGATACTTGAATTAGCAGTTTGAAGAAGGGAAATGAGTCCCCAAACGGTTGGGGGAAGAATATTTTTAAGAAAATCTCACAACTTTCCTTATCTGTCATTTTATTTTTAAACCAAACTTTTATGTGAGATTTTTATATTAATATTTAGTTATTTTTATATGTAACAAATATATAAAAATATCATAAAAAGAAAATCAATTAGCCAAATAAAATTTCTTAAAAACAAGAATTGATATTTTAAATGAACGTGATCGTTACTCCAGCAGCAAATAAATTGAGAGAAAAGTATTTACTAATATTCACCTCTTTGTAGCAACATTAGAAAAATAATTGATTCTGGATTGATTAAAAAATAATTAAAATCAATCCTCAAACTTGAAACTCTGGGCGAGTCTTTGAAAACAATTCCTCGGACATCAGCTAAAGCTGAGGGAGCATTTTCTGCTTCAGGGTTATTCATAATAAAGCTAAGAGCTACGCTGAGTGATAAAAGCATTGATTGCCTGTGTTTTCTCAACATACATTTAACATATTTTCTATTTTTTGAATTTTTAGCTGAATATATAAATGACTACGAATTTTCGAGTTTATATGTATCCTAATTTTATGTAATTATTATTGATATCAATTAAAAATTAGATGTTTGTAAATTTTTGGAAAATTTGATATAATTCCTGGAATGACAATAACGTTCCCAGGATTTCCCGGAAATCCCCAGAAAATTGAAAAAGCCGGACAATCATAAACTCTAGTGTGTTCATTTATCGGATTTTTTTTTTTTTTTTTTTGTAAATTTTTTTTTTTTTGAAAAATTTAACAAAAAAGATTTCACAATAAAAACAGACCCCCCCCCCCAACCTGCCTTTCAAAGAAAAATGTATTTTTATGTTTAGTCTTAAAGTTCCTGGTACCACTGAAAAGCGTGTAGAAGCTCTAATGCACGTTAATTCCGTTGAGGCTCAAAAGCCTTACGCTGGAGTGGCGTGTAAGTTCGGAGAGGAGGCGCCAGTTCAAAAGTTGTTCTCATCATGGTAATCGAGGTTCAGAATTACGAGATCCGCTGCAAAATGGCTCTCAGAGAGCGACTTAAATTAAAATCATTTAAAAAGTTTATTCATGTATAAAAATTTTTGTTACACTGTATTTCAAACTTCGTCCAAATTTCTTCACTTCGACTCAAACTGGAGCTCAGAAATCTCTCTTTTTTTTAGAATATCGAGGATAAATCTTCGATAATGGCGTATATGCCAATTATGACTAAAAAAGTTCATTTACAAAATTGTTTAAATATGTCCCAACTAGTTAGCAATTTTTTTTTTCTTTATTTTTTTTCCCCTGCTGACGTTTTTGTGTCTGTGGTAACCTAGCGGTTAAGGTAACGGTCTTGTGGCTGGTGTGTCATGAATTCGAGCCTAAAAATGCTGAAGACCCGCAGTGTAAGGGGGCGATGCACGTTGAATCTGTCGAGAGCTCATACGTCCTCCGATTGGTGGGGTGTGAAAGTCAGGAGAGGGTGGGGTGACATCTCAAGTGTCATCTTCGTCACTCGACCATGATTCAAAATTACGAGGTCCGTCACTAAAAGCCTCCGTGTTGCTCAGGGGTGGGCAGACTTTTCCAGGGTACGGGCTACTTCTAATTTTTTCAAGACCATGCGGTCCACCCAGTGGAGTAGGTGTAATGAGCTAAAAGAAGGCATACAATAGAGTCGGACCTCTATTTTATGAATTTTTCTACTTAGTGAACTTTTTCCTGGAACCAAGAACCATTTTATGATTTTCTTCGTAAAATAAACTCCAAATCGCAAAGTGCATTTTCTATTTAACAAAATTTTCTCTTATGATTCGATTTTTTTTCCTCTGTATTTTTTAAAATATTTCTAGATCTTAGTATGATGAAATGATTATTAAATCTTAGTGAAGGCTATCTAAGCCCAGTGGCTGAGTGATAGTGTACCGCGCTTCTACGTCACAGGTCCGGAGTTTCAAATACCAGGCTGGGCAAGGTCGACTCTGTCTTTTATCCCCTTAGTCGGTCGATAAATGAGTATCAAGTTTTCTTGGTAACTAAACACTGAGGGTTTCATGTTAGGCTGACCACCTGACCGGAACATCTGCTCATATACGTCAGTGCCCAAGGTCACGAAAACTGAGATAGACACATTAGGCATTGGCCCTCATGGGCTGTTGCGCCATTGAGTTCAGTTGAGTGAAGACGGTCACGCCAAAATGTCTTAGCGGTCCACCGGTCGATCGAGATCGACTTAATGCCCATCCCGGGTGTAGCTGAACAGTGTGACGTTAATATTCACTCACTCACTGCTGACATTTTTAATACTTAGAGAAATAACGCTGCTCTATTATTTCAAATAAGAATCAAATGCCACCATGGACTTGGTTGGAATGTCCTTAGAATAGAATCATTGGAACCAATCTTCTTAGTTCAAATTTTTATTATTTTTTTTTTTTTTTTTTTTTTGGAGATTTAAGAGACGACTAGTTATCTGAAAAGAAATTGCATTTCAAGAGAACTCTCATACGGGTATTCTACTTTCCTCCTTTTTTATTAATAACTGTCACGACCATGTGTCGCCGGACAATGACAGCAAGGTAACGTGTGATCAACTATAAGGCAGAAGGGATCTTTGCTGTTACGTAAGTAAGGGAGAAAAAGAAATTTTGTTTACTCCTCATTTGAAAAAAAAAAAAAAAAAAGGAGAAATCGATCAAGCGATTGAAGTATATGGGTTTTGGCAGAACTTATAGTGTTCGAAAAGCAGTTATGGAAAAATAGAACACTTTGGTTGATATATGAACCAACCTCGACCTCAAAAACACAATTTTTTCGGTTTAAATAGCAATTGACCAGGGTCGTCTTAAGGTATGGGTCAACTGGGCCCAGGCCTAGGGCCTCGTCTTCTGTGGGGACACGTTCGTTCTCGATTCAGACTCAATAAGATTATGATCCGAATAATTTTAATGATTCCCGTACACATTGAAAAACAGGGGTTTTCAAACTGCATGTCAACTGGCTAAAGTAGCAAGACTGTATTATTATGTAATGACCGTTATCCACACACATGTATATGCCTAATACCATAAACAATCATTCAACACATTTCGTTGAAATGGGGCCTTCGGCCGAGCTGGTTTGATCTTAGGTTTGTGATGCTGTGAGTCACACATGTACATTTATTTGTTTCAGACTACCGTTTATATGAGTATTTGATAATGCACGCCATATGTCTACTTTTAATAAGCATGGGTAACACCTAATTTTACATGAGGCCCCAGGGCTTCAAAAATTCTAAGATTTATCTGGGCCCAGTGACTCAAAAGACGTCCCTGCAACCGAAAGTCCTGTAATAAACATGAATATATTTCTTTTATGGAAAAGAAATAAATTGCTAAAGTTGTAATCGGGTTAATAGTGCTATATGATTCTAATCGAAAATAATGAGCAATCCCCAGAGTAGTTACCTTCAAAATATTTATACTATAAATACATTTTTTCAGAGTAGAAAAGTTCACTTATTAAAGAAAAATGTACAGATGTAACTTCCTAATGAAATAAGGATTAATACGTATAGTAAATTTGAAAGCCTTTATTTTAGAATATGAAAATTCCTGAATGAATTCCTTGATTTATTTTTAATTGACGTCACACTACGAGGCTATACGAGGGCTATTGGTGACGGATCTCACGATTTTGAACCATGGTTAATTATAAAAGACATCATCTGTAGTATTTCAATCTCCAGACTTTCCCATACCGTCACGAATATGAGCCTCAATCGCATTTAAAAGCTCATCTACACAATGCGACTTTAACTGTACTTCACAAATGAACATCATTCATTATACCCATATTTGCATTCATGGTGTTTATAGATAAGATGTAATATTAGATATTATATCATCCACAATCAGATATATCTGATCATCAATAATCATATTTTTGGTTTATTACATGGATTGAAATTATGAGCTATAACCTTAAGAATGCAGGATGGTGAGGTAATTTTATAAAGTCAAATTATTGAATTGTTGCATAAGCAAGAAGTGATGAAAAGATTCCTCTTTATTTTCCATATAAATATATATATTATATGGAAAATATAATATTTATATTATATAAACATATATGTTATATAAATATAATCTACATAAGTAATTTACATATAAATGCTTTTAAATAATTAGACTAATTGATATTTAAATGATATATACTCATATATGTAAATATAAAAGGATGAAAAATTATTTAAACATTGTCTGTACAGATAATGGATGAAACAAACAAACCCACCAATGAATAGCCACGAAAAAGAGAACGACTTAACGCCTCGAAAATGTCGTAAAAGAAAACGAAGTATATCCGAACAATTGGATACTCTTGCCCATAATAAATCAGCGCAAGCACACACACACAAATTGTGACGAATCTATACGCGTCCTCTCACTAATCCTCTTGGGGAATCTTTGGGCTAGCATTCGAGTTTAATTCATAGCCATCCCTCTCAAGAAGAAACCGTGATATTCAGATTAGTTCGACTATATAAAGTCAGAGTTTTGTAATTCTAGGAGAAGGAGGTAGGAAACAGCTACATTCGCTATGTAGGTGAGATTGAATAAGGTTTACCTTCGCATACAAAAATTGTGTTTCGCCACTGTGTTGAATTAGTAGAGTTGAGGTTAAGAATCAGCAATAGATTAGGTTGAGCTAAATAAGTTGGTCCCGTATATTTGCTTAAATAATCATTGTTTTCTCCATGCTACTCCTTTGACATTCACTTAGAGAATACATTGTTGTTCTTTAAGTTGTTTGACTAAATAAATAATTGGTAGGCAAGATGGTGAGAGAGAAACTTCGGGTGCAAGTTGCTCACAAAATTTTTTCAATGTCAATTATTTATGTGTGTGAATACAATCTGGTAAAAAAAAGATTATTCAAACTTTTAAAGTATATTTTCCCCCTGATAAAATATACTTATTATATTTGTCAATTGTACTATGATACAAGTTATCAAACGAAGTTTTTGTTCGATTCACGTCCTATTCGAACAATTCCCTTTTTAAAAAAAAGTTGTTCGAGCTTTGATTCAATGGAAGCCCTGTAATAAAACGTAACATTACATAACAAATTCAAATGAATCCGGATTAGGTCGTTAACAAACTATAATCAGAACTCTCGACAAGCAACAAGACTCAACCCGACAACTAATTATCCAGCAGTATTGTGAATCCTGATAAGCCTAATGTGAGTAGAACAAAGCGTCATCCATCTTCGAGTCAACCGTTGCCAGAGCCGGAAGTGTAAGATCATTTCACCTGGCCGGGGGGGAAATGATCGGTCGGCATTACACAAACCACCAGTGCTCGATGGAATAGTGTAACTGTGACCGGGATCAGTGCTCAAAGAGATCAACGAGACACCGGATGAGGAAGAACCCTAATGGTCGCAGCTTTTGTTTTGAACCAATGGGAGTACAGAAGTCGACGCTATATAGTGAAATCATTAGTCATTCCAATCACAATTGGTCGAGATAAAACGAAACAAAACGCATTAGTTTGCTGAATTCCGAACTGTCAGGCTGCGATCGAAATGTTCTTACCATAGAACAAATTGCCAAAAAGCTGTGAAGTTTTAATTCATGAAATTTAATTAATAGCTGTGTGAATAGGCTTCACAGTAAAAAAAAAATAAGCGAGATAAAATAACTTTTTTAAAGAATACAACATAAATCAAAAGAGTTAGAGAATTGTTATAATAATAATCTGATAGAGAGCTTCTAAACTTTCAAATGTGCGGTCAGTCATTTGCCTTATTACATTTTTTCATTAACGTTCAACAATCAATGCTAGTTCATGATTTGGCTTCTTTAACGTAAAAATTCGTGTACAAAAATGTATATTTTTTAATTTAAAAAAAAGGTTATATTTTTTGGCATAAATGGGTAAATTTAAAAATGTTACAGAAGTACGAATCTGTTGTTTCTTTTATTTTTTTAAATATTAATAAATTTGCAATATAAACATCAATTCACTTTACATTTACTAGACCTAACGGCCTCTTCTATAAAAAGCGTTGCAGACCAAGAATACCAACATTAAGATTGTTGCTAATTTGGCAAAAATAAGAAAAGTTGTGAAAGAATTGTTTCTGGTTTACAAAGTTTTCAAATGGGAATTTAAAAATTAACAATTAACCTACTGTTCTATTCGTATTTACTACACGTATGTAGCGTTCGGGTCAATATGACCCGATTCAGAAAACTAACCTTTCTGACTGTAAATGACAGATGCCAGTTAAGAAATGGTTGAAACAATAGTATATAATACAAGTTTAAAAAAAGAAATCTAATAATATAAAGAATCTATAAAAATAACAGAAAAATATATTTGAAATTGATATTACAATAATAATATCTATAAAAATAGCAGAAAAATATTCGACGTTAAAACTTACTTTCATTTACAATTTGAACAATAATATCTCCCATGAGTTTTGCAAATGTGATTCTCACACTTGTAGCATAACATGTTAGTTATGTTGTCATTATTAGATTGTCAAAGCTTGCACCTTGCACGTTTGGCACACAATGAAATATTCCCAGCAGATCCCAATGATACGCTTTCCCTTTTTCTCTGTATTCGTTTCACTACTTTTATTGAGTCCTCACTTCTTGGTAGATTTGGCCTTGCTTCAGTGTATGGGAAAAGGAGTGATATTCCCAGTTCTTCCAAAAATAGCTTTCGTTTAGTCAAATTTTTTTCGTTCCAATCACTATGTACTGAAGTCCATAGAATAAATGCATTGTACGCAAATGTATCAAGCATGTTACAGAATACTATCATGGACTGGTGATTTGTTTTTCTTTTACAAGTGTATGTGTTCAGAAGTTGATAAAGAGTATTTACAACCCCTTTAGTTGGATTATAATTTAAGATCATTAATAGTTTTTTCTCAGGTCTGTTGCTAACTTCTTTGTCACGATGCAAAGTTCTCATAAGAATAACGTTCTTTTTTGGGATGTAGTTTACAACTGATGTGTCTTCTGTAAAGTAAAATAATGAGCTGTGAACTTCTTTATTTGGCATTTCTTCAGGAAGTTCTGGTTTATTTTTTCTAATGGTGCCAAGCACAGTCATTTTCCGTTTTAGAAGAAGTTGCCCTAAGTTGTATGATGTGAAAAAATTATCATACGTAATATTGTGCCCCGAATACCCATAAGTGAAATCACACAGTACTCGCATTCCATTTTTCTCAGACTTTGATCCTTGTTCTTTTCCAGTATAAAAAAAAAATTGTGTTATCAGTACATACGAAGTTTTACTGTTACATTAAGGTATCCGACTACGTTCGGAACCGTGATTTTAAAGAAGCGCATAAATGGATAATTTTCATGATATTTAGTGTTACTTAGATTAGAATACGTGTATAAAGTTGTTTTAAGGACACATTTTGACAAAAAAAAAATTTATTTAAATGCAATATTTCGGCAAAAGATTAACTTAGAATAACCTGTTTTCAAAATGTTCTCCTTTTGTGAAAACTGCTTCTATTATAATAATATTTTGCCTGTATATAGCTCAGACCTTTGTACAGAGGCTCAACTAGGAATTTTTGAAAAATGCACATTATTTTCAGAGTTACAACCAATTAAAATAATTATCGGCGTTTTTTTCTTATAATTTTTCCCCTCTGTTGTCGTAAAACATGGATCAACCCACTTCTAAGTTATATATTTCAAAAATTCTAGTTGAGCCTCTGTACAGAGGTCTGAGCTATATACAGACAAAATATTATCATAATAGAAGCATGTTTCACAAAAGGGGAATATTTTTTTTTGAAAATGGGTCATTCTATGTTCATTTCTTGTCAAAATATTGTACTTAAATAATTTTTTACTGTAATACTATTTTTAAAACAATTTTATATACGTTTTCTAATCTAAGTGACACTAAATATCATAAATATTATCCATTTACACGCTTTTGCAAAATCACGGTTCCGAACGTAGTCGGATACCTTAAGTCCTTATTTTGATCCCATATTTGAATGGCTTACTTGATATATATTTTTTGAAAGCACATCGGCCACGAAATCCTACTAATTGTTCATCTACAGTAATATTCCCATTCAAATTATAGAATTTTAGTAGAATTTCAATCCACTTTTCCCAGGTACCTCACGCTGCAGCTAGTTTATCCAATTTTATTCTTTCTTAACGAGTAGGTTTATTATCTAAACGAATAACTCTCGAAATGGTGCAAAATGTTTTGAGGGACATTGTCGCACGAAATATATTTCTGCCATTTTCTTTATCCCATAAGTCTTTTGTAGATTCTCCATATATTTTATAAACATCAGCTAAGAATAATAATCCAATATATGCTTGAAAAATTTTACTTTCAATATTCTTCACTTTTTTTCCATAAACTTTTTCTTCTTCAATGTTAGTCATTTTTATGATTTCGTTTCGTTTTATTTTTCGTTTGTAGAATTGAATACTACCTCAAAAGCATTTTTTTACGTCTGTTACCCTTGCCGTCGCATATCTTGTGACCCCTTGGAGTAATTTTTTTAATATTAACAGCTGTTGATTGCAAAGAATATGGCAGCGGATTCAGCTTCCACTTTATTTCAACTCTCAATTTCATCACTTGTATGATTCCCATACTCGGGTACTTCTTCGCTGTCTGAAGCTTCTATTAGTTTAGCTATATCAGCGTGACACAAATTTATGCGATTTGTCACCCCCCCTCCCCAGGGGCGGGCAGGATCCTTTATAATATCAAAAAGTGAAATACAGCAGGAAAAAAAAACGAACGTTGCAATAAAAGCAAGTAGTTTGTACCCCCCTTCCCTGTAAATCTTATCAAATTTTTGACCTTGCATGTGCTCTCTTACCATGAGACCAAACACATACATCAATGAAACAAGTTTTGAAAATGGATAAATTAGAGAAACTATTGTTATTCTTTTCTTTTAATTTATTCCAAACAAATATGAAATGTATAAGTAAAAATAAATTATTTTTTTTTTTTTTTTTTTTTTTTTTTTTGCATTGGGTCATATTGACCCGAACGATACATTAGGTATAAATTCAAAAATATTCCTTCGAAATACAAAAAAAAACATAAATCCCTCTAGGAGTACATATTTATACTGTTCATGTACGATGTCAAGAAGTTTCACGAAAATATCCCTGTTCTATATTTTTTTTATGAACTTATAAATCTTATTTCGGGTCATATAAACCCGAACAGAACAGCAGAGTTCAGTAAAAAAATAGTTAAAAAATAAGTACATTGTTTGCATTTTAATCCGCTACAAATACGTAGAAAAAATTCTTAGAAATGTTTTGGTACACATGAAAAAGAACACAGTATAAACACATTTATTTTTTTCAAAAAAATAGTTCTTATATTTAAAATATATATACTTTGAATTTTAAAGTAGCTTAAAATTATTTTAAGTTCTGAAATGTTTGACAAAAATGAAAGAATTGAAAAAATATATTTATAATTATAAATATAAAAATTAAATAAAGATAAAAGAAAATAATGTAAGACACACGTAGAAATTAGCATCGTTCAATAATATTTTATTCGTTTAAAAATAAAATTGAATAGATTTTTTTGATAAAAAATGTATTATTTATAATTTGGAAACAACTAAAAGTATTATTGAAATTTTTCTTACTATACTGAGAGAATTTATTATAAACGACATTACTATATGTATTTAAAATCAGTTCCAAAATTTCTCTAAGAACAAGTCTGAAAATTCCAGTAATCCAATTGCATATTTTTTTTTCCTTTTGCTTTACAAAGTGAAGCCTCCCTAAAAGTATGTAATTATTTCGACATACCTCGTGCAAAGTTCCTTGTACCAAATATGAAAATTATTAAATTTTAAAGCCAATAAATTTTAATTCCGGTCATAGGGCGCCTTTCTACTTTGAAACTAGCAACAGATCGCCACCTGCACTGTAGGAAGCGAAGATGGCAACAATAGTAGCTAAACTAAACTCAGTGGCGCAATAACCCATGAGGGCCTACTGTGCCTAACTCAGTATACGCGACCTTGGGCCCTGAGGTGCATGAGCAGATGTCCCGATCAGGTGTTCAGTCTGAAGCGAAACCATCAGTGTTAAATCCCAAATCAAGCTTGGTACTCATTTACTGATCCACTGAAGGGATGAAAGGCTGAGTCGACCTTGTCCAGCCCGAAGATAGAACATCGAACCTGTGGTGTGAAAGCGTGACCACTCGGCCACTGGGCCTTCACCATAGTAGCTAGCTATGAAAATTCTTGAAGGCCAAGAGATGTGCAAAAGGGAGGTTACATTGGACATTAGTGCTACAGGTCAGTACTCCCACGGCATCTTTATCCCCTAACTAATGTATTACAACTTCATCCATATTACCTGTGGTGCCTTTCATTATCGTAACCAATCATTATCGGTGCAAGCAAACCAGCAACGCATAGCATTCATCTACAGATACTGCTTTAATCTTGGAGCAGATAACCATCGGATTTACATACAGAGAGATCGGAGACAGCAGTTTCATTCAGTCTGTTTTATAGCAGTATGCAGCCACCATCCCCAATATTGAGCGTGATTTCTACGACAGCAAATTGCCTTTAGTTATTTGAGACAGAACTTTAATAGTTCGATGATTGTTCATAACATCCTGTGGCCAGGGACGTCTTAAGGCCTGGGCCAACTGTGCCTGAGCCCAGGACCTCGTCTTGTTCTCGATTCAGCCTTAATAAGATCGTGATTCGAATAGTTTCAACGGTCAAATGTTATTTCCGGTTGTATTCTCCGAAAAGCTGAGAATTCCGGACAAGATGTCAGCTGGATAACTGTGATGATCGTCGTCCACGTACAAGAGCAGGCCTACCACCTTACACCATCATTACTCATTCAGTCAAAAGGCGACAGTCTATTGAGCCGGTTTGTGCAATTATTAGCCATGTACATTTATTTGATTCGGGTTATTGTTTGTCCAAGTGTTTGACAACGTATGCTATGTACTGTCTATATTAAAGGTCATAGGGGGAGTCTACATTTGTGAAGGGGCCCAGGGATCCCTTTTGAGTAGAGGCCCAGGGCCTCAAGAAGTCTTAAGACGTCCTTGCCTGTGGCTAATTGCGTTTCCCTCCACGGTACTTTATCCTGTGGTAATTTTCCGTACAAAATAATGCAAAGCCCAATAAGGCTCCCACGTGCATCTCTGCGGTACTATTCCTTAGCTAGTAAAGTCATCAGACCTTTCACCAATCGAAGATGTTTGAGACATAGTAGAGCCAGGAGAGTAGCCACCACCGTATAAATGATATGGGGCCCCCAAGCTACAGGAGCCCCGACACGTGTATATCTATATATATATGTGTATATATATATAAGCAAAAAGTCTCAAAATGTTATCAATAGTCTTATTAACAATAGTCTATTTTTCGTTTTGTCACTTGATACAAACGATTAAAATTTTTCCTCGTGAGTTCTACATCTTTATACAACATTCTTTCCTTTACTAGAAATCGTAAGAATAAGTATCGTTTTACTCAAAATAATGATAAAACAAGGAGTAGTATAAATTCGGAAAGGCATGTGAAAAAATTCATGTTCAAAGCGGCTCTTATGAAAGACCGTTTGAAGTAAAATTCAGAAAATATTTAGAATGGAAAAGAGTGTTGTTTGCCTGTAAATGATAATATCCTTTCGTCTGTTGATTGATTGACTGTAGTTAAGCAGTTTGTCCTGAGGTGTCTAAGGAAAGAGAATATTTTGAATGTCTCGGTTCTTTAAAAGACCAAATGTACATTTCTAGTCAGAAGGGGTTCGAAATCTGTTTCTCCTTCTGAGAAAAGATAGGACCATAAGAGTCAGAAGACCTCTGCCACCTTCCTAATCGCTAATTAATTGCCCCATTAAATAATCCTGAGGTTCACAATTCTTTGTCCAAAATATGATGCTTTCGACAACTAGTCATTCTAACAGCTTGCCGATGAGAGGTTTAAAGTGTGCTTCATTTCACTCCATTGATAACGATCTAATTTTTCGCATGGTGAACTATTGAAGATATAAGAGAAAGTAAGAGATCTCAACTCAGAGACATCTTAAGACTTGTTGAGGCCCCGGGCCTCTACACAGATGTACGTCCCACCAATGACCTTTAAAAGTAGATTGTTGTACATAGTACACGTTGTCAAATGCTAGTACATACAGTAATCTAAAACAAACAAAAGTGCATGACTTGCAATTGAACAAATCAGCTCGGCCAACTGACGCTCTTTGACTTAATGAGTAAAGATGGTTTGTGGAGGTAGGCCTCAGCCTATACATGTGGACGACGGTCATCACATAATAATACAGTCTTGACACTCTTGCCAGTTGACATATAGTCCGAAATTCCCAGTTTTTCGAAGAATACAACTAGAAATAACATTTATGAT
The DNA here is from genome assembly GCA_019973955.1 of Trichonephila inaurata madagascariensis. NCBI lineage: Eukaryota > Metazoa > Arthropoda > Arachnida > Araneae > Nephilidae > Trichonephila > Trichonephila inaurata. Next base: position 66,716 of record BMAV01027378.1, on the reverse strand, counting down.
CGTTATTACTATTCTAATCATGATCTTGCTGAGACCGACTCGAGAACAAGACGAGACTTCCATTGAAGCCGAGGCCCTGGGCCCAGGTGCAGGTCTAAAGACGCCCCTGGATCAACCCCTAGTGGTGTTTTTAAATACAAAATTAAGAAAAATAAAGAAAGCATTGCAAAGAAAGTGGCAAAAACTTCATCTTTTTTTTCTGCTGTCAACAAGTCGGACTCATTTGTATTGTAACTGTATTGTATTATTTCCTTATACTCTATAGTTGAGTTCCTTATACATCTGACTTTATTTTTACACGAGTGATACGTTACATGAAACACCAAGTAAAAACCTCGCAAAATAGATACTACATTTGTAAAGGAGTAAAACTCTAAAGCCGTATAATATGAAATGAAGAACGTATTGTTACGTATTTTGTGTAAATAGTGTAAATAATTTGTATTTGAGTGTTTAATGCATTTATATTACTCTACGTTATGTTTATTTCATGTTAAAATTGTACCATTCACAAGCAATGCCACCCCTTACGTTATAATGGCGATCCAATGAGAACTTGGCGAAATCTTGGCGGTAGAGCCAAGTTGGAATCATTTTTGGCGACCATTTTGGCGTCATTGGCGACCATGTTGACGAGTTCGGAACCCTCGGGAATCTTCTAGAAAGTAGTAGATCTCTCCACTAGTGTCACGTTCAATGACTCGAGCTGTTATATTTCTGGAAGTTTCTGTCGCGCCTATAAAAAGATGCTGTCCGGTACGGCGAGGAGTCTGGATTAAACCAGCGAGTAGTGAGGATTGTTTTGACTAGCAATTAGCTCGGCTGCTCTTGTGAATAATCTTTACTTACGTGTATTTTTAAACACTGGTTATTGTGTTTGATTGCTGTTGAAGGTATAAAGACCTTCGGATATTTACTCTGTGAATATTGCTTCTGAATCCTGTATTTAGAGGATTGGATTTTTGATAATAAATTCGCATCGCTCTTAAAGAACTGTTTATTTTCTTTGTGATTGCTTTGCATAAAATCCATGAACCCTCGGATCTACGTAACAGTATTTTAAAAATTGCATACATTTATTATAAATCCTAAATTTATAAATGTTTCAGTAAATAAATTAAAAAAATGAAGAACTCATATATATTGCTTCAACATAGGGTAATAAATTAACATTTGAAATAAGATTAAATTATTCACTACTTAAAATATAATGCATTCGTTAATACTTAACATCTTAAAACTA
>BMAV01027378.1:5599-58115 GCA_019973955.1 Trichonephila inaurata madagascariensis | reverse complement strand
TATCGTGCACAATTATTGTTTACAGTTGTGTCCACATATTATTAAATTAAACCTGATTCTGAAGAAAACAAGTTAGACATTTAAGTCATTTTGTTTTTATTATTAAGAGCGAAACTATTCGGTGTGCTAGTGGAGAGGGGGTGAGATTCAAAAATCTCTTTTTCTAAATGTTTAGGCTATTACTGTAAAGCAGAGGTCAGCAAACTTTCGAGATAAAAGAGCCAAATTGCAATTGAAACAAGTCGTTTCTAGTCAAGTCCTTTCTAATCAAGTCGTTTCAATTGAAACAAGTCATTATTAATTATGCAATTATTATATGTAATCTATCAAATCTAATTAAATTCTTTTCGTTATTAATACTGACATAAATTTGTACATCTTTTATGGGAATAGTGGAAGTTATTATAGACTTTTCAACTCTTCTTTTGACGCAACATAAAAAAAAAGAAAAAGGAACAACTTCTTTTAAAGACTTTCTTTTAAATCATATATTAAACTGACAAACAAACAGAAAATCCTTGATAAGAGCTTAAAACAAAATCGATATTTTTTTGAAAATGCACCAAAAATAGAATGAAAACGGTTAAACTTATTTGCGCTTAAGTTAAAGGGTAAGAAGAGAGTTTTTTTTAGTGGTAATTAGAACATGCATTTTTTTCAAAGAATTTACATCAAAAGCAATATTCAAAACCGTTAATAATTTGGTTTGTTGTTACGTAAAATTATTTTATCATTATTATCGTTGTAAATTTGTTCAATTTTAGAAAATCCAGACCGAATATCCCACTGAAAAAGCGATTCGGTGATGTTTTTAAACTTTAAAGTTTTTATGAAAAGTTCTTATGGAGATGATAAACTCATATAATTCACACAAACAAAATATGCATTAATTATGAATATACACGTTAAGACTATTTTTGAAAATAAAAGTAATAACATTGATTTAAAACCCAGTTTCTTAAGCTGTTCTTAAATTATTTTTTACAGTTTTTTTTTTCTAAATTTAAAAGAAAAGATAGAAAAATACTTCTATTTTGCAGTTCAATTTTATTAGTAGGGAGCGCCATCTATTAGTTCCAATGCAAACTTTTCTTAGATGTCGCTAGTTAAGACTTAAAGTACCCTGTTTTATGTTTCAATCTGACATCGCGGACCCTAAGATTACCCTAAGACCAAATATTCTTGATCGAAGTACATGTCCTAGTAGAGTTCTTTGACTGAGGGGCAATTTAGAGCTCTAGTTTAGGATGTCATATCTTTCCATTTTTCTACGAGTCCGTAAAACAGGAAAATCTTAACGCGTTACACACACATGAAAGACTCCGCGGATCCCCTAGAAAGGCGCTGAGGAACCCCAGAGGTCCACGAACCACAGTTTAAGAACAACTGATACATTGGATTATTTTTCTACTCAAAAGTGTTCTAAATTTTGGTCGTATATTTTAACACCAAATAAAAACGTAGTTATATTGGCATAGGTATCGAACAGAAATAATAATATAGAAAGATTGATAAATCTAGTTGTAAAATACTTTTAATCTATACATATACTAGCTGTTGTCCGGTAGTTCTGCTGGGTATTTCATGATGTTGTACGAATGTATACTAAATACATTATTAATATTCAAGCCCTATAGCAGTAAGCGTTCTATTGTATTGAAAAACAACCTAAGAACTCTCATCTCTTGATTTAAAAGACAGGACTTGAATTTTTAAAACGAAAGTTTTACTATCTTTTACGCTCCCGCAACCCCCCTCCTCCAAAATGGATTTCCGTAAAACCCATTTTTAGTAGATATTTACTAAACAAAATGAACAGGATTGCCAAATTTCAAGTCTAAATTTAACAGCATAAAACAAATATGTTTTTTATCAATAAGCCCCGTACTCTTTTTTCAGAATTGATTTCCGTAAGACCCGTTCTAAGCGAATTTCAATTCAAGAAAAACACGTATACCAAATTACATTGCTGTAGGTCTAGCAGCTTCTTCACTTCTAAAGGGTAGTCAATTTCCGCAAAACCCGTTGTAGCGGATCTCTTATTCAGCAAAAGAAACATGCTTGCCAAATTTCAAGTATGTGGGTCTAACAGTTCAAGAACAGGAATTTTATCTATAACGCTCCTTAACCTCTGGCAACCCCTTAGGGGTCAATTTTTGCAAAACCCTTTCTTAACGGAATTCTGCCTCACGAAAGGAACATGCCCGCCAGATTTCAAGTCTGTAGGTCTAACGGTTAGAAAACAGGAATATTTATCACTAACGCCCCTTTGGGGTCGATTTTTTCAAAAATTTGTAGAGGATCTTTACTTCATGAGAAGAACATGCCTGCAAAATTTCAAGTATGTAGGTTTGACGCGCTCCAAAGCTGCAGGTGCTGTAGTTTAGGACACACCGAATCAACCGGCATTGTTATAAAAATAATTCCTTTTATTTCGGTTCAATCACAATTTATGATCAATCAAGATTATAAACCGAGGGAGCAATCAATTTAGATAACTATCTTAAGACAAATAATTAAACACTTATCTGAGTGTGATACGATAGAAGAGCACTCGTCAGATCTCTACTGGGTCGACTATAATCCAGACTAAAACTTCTTCACACATTCGCCGACGTTATGCTCCTTCAAAACTCTTCTAAAAAGCGCTTCGCTAATCTCACTTTAACAACAGCATAATGACTAACTCGAACACTCCCACTGCATTATTTACATAGCACCCAAATTAGCATAAAATCAAGTTCTCTCTACGGAAGGCAATTTTAAACTTAAACAACACAGTTAAAGAAGTATTTCCTCAAGAGGATCAATGAAAGGACGCAAATAGGATTCGTCACAAATCTAACAGTTCAAACAAGAATATTCATCTATAGTGCCCCTTGGTGGTCGATCTTCCGCCAATCCCCTTTTGTAGCAGATCTTAACTCTATGAGAGAAACATGCCTGCAAAATTTCATGTCTGTAGGTCTATTAGTTCAAAAACGGATCAGATCATGAAAGGAACATTCCTACCAAATTTCAAGCCTGTAGGTGTAATAGTTCCGGAGACATGGCTTTTCTTCTTCATATATACATATTAAATTTGATTTGCAGTCTTGAATGAGTGAGTGAGTGAATATTAACGTCGCACTGTTCAGCTACACGAGGGCTTTTGGCGACGGACCACGTAATTTTGAACCATGGTCAAGTGACGTGGACAACACCTGAGCTGGCACCCCCTCTCCTAACTACCACACCACACCAACGGGAGGCCGTTTAAGCTCTCGACAGATTTAACGTGCATCGCTGCCCTACACGGTGAGTCTTTAGTGGTACTGGGCTCGAACTCATGACGTACCTGCCATGCTCCGATACCTTGACCACTGGGCTACCGCAGCCCACTTGCAGTCTGGAAATACAATCTGAATAGTAAGATTTATTTCGATTGAAGAGTTAGTTATGAGCACATTTACCTAATACAGTGAATAGAGCATAGGAATAGGACAGTGCATTCAATAAATGAACATACAAAATTTTTTTTTTTGTTCAATAATTATATACTTTTATTCCTGATCTTTTTTTAACTGAAAGGTGTTCTGATTTCATTTTATATGAACAACGTACCTGGAAACGGCGAAGAAGTTCTTAATTTTGAACCTTGGTTAAGAGACGAGGGGATATCCCCTTCTCCAAACTTCCGACAAAACTCCAATATGAAGACTTTGAGCCTGGACATATTTCAAGTGCATCGGCCCTTCTCCTGGTGCCAGTAAATACAGCAAGTATTTACTGCAGCGTTTCTCAAACTGTGGGACGCGCCCCCTAAGGGGGCGTGATAAATCTACGAGGGGCGCGCGAGCATATTTAAAAGTCGAAAACAAAAGATTTAAAAAAATTATTACTGAAAGTAAACAAATAAAATACGTTCTGACATAATAAAAAAAAATAAAATACATATTTACACTGATATAATATACTTATAAATGTATCAATACTGCACAATGTATTTTAATTAATTTGACAATACTAAGTTAAGAACAAGTTTAAAAACTACTAGTAACCCCATGCGTTTGTCATATATAAAATTATATGCAAATATTAACACACTTATCTTGATAATTTGTGCAATTTATAATTAATCCATTATCTGTCGATTAAACATTACGTAATTCGCCCTCCAATGCCACTGTTTTCCAAGTAGTTACGCGTATGTGATGCATTGAGAAGGGGGGGGGGGATAAAAATATCAAATCCTCTGAAATAAGTACTAAATCCTTCGCAAACATTGTCAAGCCTTCCAAAGACTTCGGAAAAATTTTATGGATGGCAGTGCACAGAAAAGATCGTACTTTTGAGAGACGTATATACACTCACTTCCAAAAGTTAAGCACGGAGAGGAAAATGCTAATTTCCGGAAGCCAATCAGAATTGAAGAGGATGCAATTCGCTGCAGAGGTAGATGGAAGTATGCAAATATATTAGGTAACAGCCAATCGTGCTTTCATGTCAAGAAATATGCAAAAGGGGCAGTTTTATAAGAAGCCAGCTTTATGATGGGTTACAAAAGTTCATTGTGTGCTGATAGAAGGTGTTTAAAACTTACGTACAATTTGTTTTCAAGACATACGTGTTTCTATGACTTCCAGAAAACGAATGGAAGATTCTGAGCGCTGGCGTGCTGTGGGGCGCATTGAAGCAGGACAATCGATCACAGATGAAGCTCTTTTATTCGGTGTTCATCATTCTGTAATTTCACGTTTATGGCAACAATTCCACACCACCCAGACAGGTGCCCGAAGGCCCGTAGGCGGGCGCCCAAGATTTACGACCCCCGCGGAAGATCGATATATTGCTATTGTAGCCAAGCGAAATCGCAGAACGAACTCCACACGTGTGACATCTATGGTTACAGCGTCCATTGGTAAGGCTATATCTGCAGCTACTGTACGCCGAAGATTACATATGAATGGACTGTATGCCCGGGTACCTCGAGTTTGTGTTCCTCTATCCGTCCAATCAAGAGGGGGACGATTAAAGTGGTGCCGGGAACATGGCAAATGGACTGTGTCTGGCTGGGGCAGTGTCATGTTTACAGATGAGTCAAGATTTTCTCTGGAGCCAGATGACAAGCGTATAAGGATATGGCGCAAACAAGGAACACGCAATCAGCCCCAAAACATCACCGAGCATCACACATTCCGAGGCGGAAGCATTATGGTGTGGGCAGGGATTTCATTAGGATACCGCACATCTTTAAACGGGGTGCTGTGACGGCTGTCCGGTATCGAGATGAAGTCCTAGAACCCACAGCGAGATTGTACGCTGCAGCAGTTGGCCCTACTTCTGTTTTAATGGACGATAACGCACGTCCCCATAGAGCTGACATCGTCCATGACTACCTGGACTGTGAAGGGATTGCGCGTATGGCGTGGCCAGCATATTCGCCCGACCTTAATCCCATTGAAAATCTTTGGGATGCTCTCCGCCGTGCTGTATCTTCACGTTTCCCACCTCCAGCCACTCTTATTGAGCTGGAAACTGCTCTACAAAAAGAATGGCGATTGCTTAATTCTGCGGTGGTTGACCACCTAATTGAAGGCATGGTCAGAAGGTGTAAACTTTGCATACAGATGAGGGGGATTACATATCCTATTAATGTCCTTTTTTTCATTTTATGCTGTTTATTTTCACTTTATACATAATTCTGTTTATGTCTCCAGTATGACATTATCTGATAACTTTCAAAAATTTAATATTGTTTTCATTTCTGTATATAATTATTGATTTTGTTTTATGTATAAATGTATATGCTACTTTATTGCCAAACTTTGTGTCAATCAAAGCAGTATTTGTTGATTTTTTTGCATTTTACATCTTTGTGCTTAACTTTTGGAAGTGAGTGTATATGTCCTGGGAAATGAATGCTTTAGCTGAGCGGGATGTTTTTAAGTCATATTTTAGCTTCAGAGTCAAAGTACAGTATTATTGACTTAAATATATTGTTATTGTATAAAAGGGGGGTGCGATGAAAATCATGATCGAATATTGGGTAGCAAATAATGAAAGTTTGTGAGAAGCACCAATTTACTGGCACCAGGACTCGATAACCCCATCCACCAGTTATAGACCATAACGACTCCGATACCATAGCCCCGCCCTGTGTACATGTTGGTACTTATCAATCAGCATAAATATCAGCCCTTGTGTATAAAAAAAAAAGGTTAGCTGTAGCTAAACAACTTCTATGAGTGAGTGAGTTTAGGGCGCAAAAGTCTATTTGGCTATCACTGGCGTAGCTAACTCTGAAGGGGACCTTTTTTAGATATGGGAGTTCTGTTAGTAGGACTGTAATTACACTTGTTGGGGCCCCTGTATCATTGATACGGTGGTAGCTACACCCCTGCTGGCTAAACTGTGTTATATGATCTTTGTTTTAATATAATAAATACAATATAAATAAGTTTTGTTGCGATATAAAACTCAGTGAAGAGAAAGACTAAAGTTATATTTTAAGTAATAAAAAACCAGGCCTCACATATATGGAGAGATAAATTGTAAAAAATTCTGCCATGCAAATATATGTTACAGCTATGCTCATACAACATAATATGGTTCATATCGCCTTTACAGAAATATGCATTTATATTTCAATTGTCTTATCGACTGAAGAATAAAGATGAATCAATCCAATAGTATACATGCTTTTCCAAGGCAGCAATACAAAGATAATAAAATACCCATGTTTCAGACCACTCCTTCCCAAAGATTCCGATTTCAATAAAAAAAATTTACATTTTATATGCAGAATTGTCTCCCCTCCCACCCACATCGGTTCTATATTATCAACAAAATTGATTTATACACAAATTAAGTAGATCTACTCATTTGGTACATTAAATGTTATCTGTACATTGTTTTTTTTAAATTTCCAAAATACTTGCTAAACATTTTTCACTATTTTAATAGATAGCTGGTCCTGTGGCCATAGTAGCAGAGACCATAGTCATGAGCTCATAGCCAGCATTCTTTCCATCTTGTTATGGACTCAAGTGCTGGTATCACTAAACAAACACTGTGTAAAAGGGCTGATAAATGTTAAATTTCTTGAGGCTCAAAGTACTCATGTTGGTGTACTGGGGAAATTTGGTGAGTGAGGTCCAGCTCAACTATCTTACTTGTCATTGACTGTTTCAAAATTACAAGGTTCATCACCAATAAGCCTAGAGTAGCTTCAAAATGTGATAAGCATTCACTCACTTACAATACTTTTAAACAACCTGTCTTGATATTTAGTCTACATAATGAACACAGCAATATACTTTGACTTTTTTTTCCTATCCACCACCAGTTCAAATGTTCCGATTAACAGTTCTGAAAACCCGGAAGCTGTGATCCACAACTAAGATATTGAGTACAGCCACAAATTATCACTATTATTATTAGTTAAGATTATCATGTATGTGTTATTAAGAAATGCAAAATGCTCCTTCACACAATTTATCATGGATTTTCATGCAAATTTTAAACTGGCCAATGGAAAGTAGTTATCAAACTATTTCATATTAAATATAACAAAGAAAATTCTTAATTGACATTATGCTTACAAAGAAGGGTTTCTTAAAAATAAAGTAAAATGACAGGTTGAGAAATTGTACTCATATAGCAAAACACAATTTCTGTATTGACCACAGCAATACTGAAATTGTTTCAATATCATAAATTTTTGCAAATTCCCTCTTCCCCCAAGTACAATTTGAGAATCAAGTGCAACATAAAAAATCATCATTTAAGAAATAATAATTTAAGATACTGTTTTTGAATGTGCTTAATAAATAAAGAAAATAAGTACAAATTATTTCCAGATTTTTTTATATACCACGAGTTAGTGAAAGAAGAAACTACTGTATGTTCAAAAAGCATGGAAGTAATTCTTAAACAATAAATGTAAACAAAAAAGCACACAGTTAAAACTTCTTAAAATCAATCTTTTAATTATACATAATAAAAATATGACACTGATAAATTATCAAAATAGCTGCACAGTATATACATATTTCCAACATATTTAAAAGAAATCTGTAAATAGGTGAATCATCAGACTTTACCTATCCAATAATTGGTTTGAAGGAAAGTTATCAAATACAAACTTACAAATTTCTTTTGAACTGTAGAAATACATAATATACTACATGCTGCAAAATAATCAATAACAAACTACATTTCCAACTAACCATTTAAAAATAAAAAATAAATTAATCAGTGCTGCTCATCGATATTCCATCACGCACATTTATTTTGGAAGGAGCAATGCCCATGTGGAAAAAAATAGTGAACTGAAATAAGAAAATTGGAACAATACAATGTAAAAGAAATTCATCATAGAAGTTTTTCCTTAATCATAAAATAAAGACATGCAGATGTATGCATTAAATTTTACCCATCCACAATGTGGTTTTTTGAGAAAATTATCATTAATCATCTACAAACTTTATTGTACACATAAGTAGAAAAAATCAGATGAAAATTTCTTTAAGCTGCAAAATATTTCTTAAGATCTGGTTCAATATCCTGTAAAAAAAAAAGACATTGATTATAGAAAATGTATCAATTTACATTCATTCAAATAATGCATTTGAAAAACCTAATATATTAATTTATATAGATTACAAATTAATAATTATTTTTTTATAGAATGATGACATGTATTCACCATATCACTAGTACCATGAAATAACTAGACAATTCAGTTAAAGTATATAATAGATGAAAAATTTCATACTCTTTACCTAGTTATACCATGAAATAACTAATGATAGACCATTAAAGTGAAAATGCTTTGTAAATTAAGTGATAAAAAATAGCTAAAACCTCTAAAAAAATACATTTTTATCTCTATTGTGGATGAATAATTGATAAATAATAAGGAAAGGCAGATGATATAATTTATTATTTCTCATATTGCTAACAATAGTTAAACAAAAAGGGGGAAAAAAAAGAATATAAAGAACATCTGTTACTGGTACAAATAACTTCTATTCCTTGAACTTCAAGGATATCATAATGCCAAAGTAACCAATAGTCATGTGGTATATTTTTCTATGCTGTTTCGACACTTTTTACTTCTGCTATCCAAGTTAATAATTAAGAAATAAAACACACATATATACATATATATATATTTCCATATATTTTTTTTTTATTTTAATCTTTTTTTTCACATTTTATTCAAATTATTCTTCATCAAAATTGAATAATTTCAATAACAATTGCCCAAAAAATTAACTGCAGTGAATTACTACAAAAGTTTTAACAAAATACTAAGTACACACAAATAGAATGATAATAAATATAAAAATTCACAAAATTAGCAACATTAAAACCAAAGAAAAATTTTATCAAGATTAAAAAGCTGAAACAATATAAAGAACCTTCTAGAAATTTACTAATCCATTTTTAAAAGTTTAAATATTTTAATAAAAATACGCAAGTCAATTGAATTCTAAAAAAGTACATACATTTGGTGCAACATTTGGAGCGTATCTCTTAACTGGCTGCCCATCTTTATCAATCAGAAATTTAGTGAAATTCCATTTTATAAAGCTAAAAAATAAACAAATAAATATAATACATTTTAATTATTTTTTTCAGTAACATAAGATATAAACAATCTAACAAAATTTAGTATTAATGTATTTTAATGCAACTCATTTTTTTAGAACAGAATTTGGGATAACTCATATCAATTTAAAAAATATTTATTTTAAATATTAACAATCCCATGCTAAAAAGATCCCAATAAAAACTGAAATAGATGAAATTCAATAAATTTAAATAAAAAGAAATTAATATTACCATGAAAACAGACAAAACATGCATTTTCTTTTCAAATGTACAAGAATCTAATCAGACATTGGGAATTAAGAAAACAATTGGTTGAGAACCAATTCATCTCTCAAATCAATGATGAATAGAGTAATGCAATGGGTTACTATGATGAACTTTAAATTTTTAAGCTACGATCAAGTCAACTAGAAACTTATAAAATTTCAGTACAAGGAAATATTCAAAAGTTCCTGGAATAGAGATGTCATAAATGTGGCTTATGTCACACATAATTTTCTCTATACAAATATGTCATACAACTCCTTCAGTTATTCTTATTACATAGTATGGGAAAGATTTGCCAGCCTATTTTTTGGCATAACTATTTTGTACTTCTCTTGATTTTAAGGTGTTACATTTAAATGAATATCACACAGTTGCCCAATTTTGCTTTTTTTTTCTGGAGAAAAATGTCACAGAAACAGTTGGGATGTTGAAGCCAGCTTAAGAAAATGCTTTGATGAAAACTTATTTAAATCAATAACAAACCTTGTTCTGGATGTTTACTAACAGTTCAAATAGATGAAAATGTCTATGACTTTTCTGGGCTTGAAGATTGACAATGAACTGTAAAACATACGGTAAAGTTCACTAGATGGCCTTTTGGCATATTTTAACAGAAGTTTTGAGAATGAGATTGGTATGTGCAAAATATTCAGGTTCCTTAAAAAGAGCATCAAAAGGAAGAATGTAGCACTTTGAAATAATAGCTCCACATTAACCCCGAATTTTATCTACTCAAGATTATCATGGGGATGAATAATGATATTTTGCTTATAATTCTGAAATTATGCAATAATCAAACCAATAAAAGATGCAAAAAACACACAAAGTGATGCTAAACATCCAGACAGAATTAATAAAGAAGGTTAAAATTTAAACAGCTTACTTTCCCAGAGTGCCTCCTTGCTTTTTCTTTAAGTAAGACCAGAGTGGATGAGTCTTATCGCCATTAACATCAATTTTACTGAACATATCAAACTGGACATTGTATTGTTTGATGAATTCCTTAATTTCAGCCTCAGTACCTGGCTCCTAAAATAACATTTAATATAAATGGGGGGGGGGGGGTTAAAATATTTTTTTATAAATAAAATTGGCATAACTAAACTAATTTTAGATTAAAAACCCATTTTCCTATTACATCTCTATTAAAAAGGAACCAGCAGGTTATAAACTATATATTTATCCATTTTTTATTCTTTAAATTGAATTACTATATATAAAGAACTATAGTTATTAAATTTAAAAAACGATAAATTGATTTAAACATCAAATAATGTGCACAGATTTATTAATAATAGTTTTAAAACAAAATTTAATGTATTATGTTATTGTCTTTTATTTTAAATTATTACAATCTTTAAAAAACACTTAGCACACAAAAGTATTGGATACTTTTAAGTATTTATATAAAAATAAATAACTGTTAAAGTGAAGTACAGAGGGAAAAAAGGATAATACCTTAAAAATATATACACAAACATATTTAAGTTGTAAAAATTAAATATCTAGCAAACTATGCAATTCCTGTATAAATTTGACAATTTAAAACAATTTCCATTTAGTTTTGCTACTTTTGAATTCATTTTAATTAATTGCCAATCGAAACATTTCATCAATGCTTCAGAAAAAAATCTAAAAAACTAGAATTTTTTTTTTTATTTTTTAACTTTTATTTACTGAAAAAATCTTAAAATTCTTTTTATGTGCGGTTTTTTTATAATTTTAAAGATTTTCTCTTCTTAAATAAATTTACACACACACAGATTCAAAGAAAATGTTTTTAAAAAATACATTAACAAAGAATTATAAAAATAAGTTAACAAAGTTGAAATACAGAAAAATAATGAAAAATGCAATCTTACCTGACCTCCAAACTGATTGCAAGGAAATCCCAGAATCCTCAAGCCTTGCGACTCTGCATATTTTTCATGCAAAGCCTGCAATTGCTGATAATTCTGAGATGTTAAACCTCACTTAGAGGCTACATTTACAATTAAGGCAACATGGCCCCTAAAAATTAAATTTTCATTAAAAAAAATATGATCAACTTATAACATTACAAATAATAAGTGTATAAACTCAAGTATGATAAATGCTCTGTAAGGATTTATTATAGGAAACAAAACACAAACAAATATTTTCAAAAAACATGTATACACATTAAAGAAAAAATTAAAATTTTTCACACAATATGTAAATTACTTATTTTTAATAAAATTTTGATGTATAACCATATTATTAACTCTTATAATTTCCTTAAAACAAAATAGATTATTAGTTTAGTAATATATGTGGGGAAGGGACCCCAAAATAACTAGAAATTATTTTTGTTATTTCTTTATTTTGCATTTTTTATTGAACTTTACATTAGTCCCCTTCAAGGTATTGTCCATGTACATTGATGCACTTGTCCCAATGCTTTTGCTTCTGCGTAAAACAGTCCTGGAACTCTTGAGACAGGATACTACTCAAAGCCACTACAATGTTTTCTTTGACTTAATCCACATGTCTGAATCATTTTCCCTCTAAAACTTCTCTTCATCAGTGGAAACAACAAAAGTTTGACAGAGCCATATCAGGTGAGTAGGGTGAACAAGGCACAAGAACCATGTTGTTTGTCAAAAATGTTGAACCATCAAAGCTGTGTGGGATGGAGCACTGTCGTGAGCATGCTTCATTCGTTTTATCAAAAATTTGATTAACGGTCTTTCGACAATCTTCATCAATTGCACACTTGGTTATGTCAATGTTTTTATAATTTTTGGACGATGGCCAAGAGTCTCGGGCTTTCATCTCTTGGGACACTGCACATTAACCAAATCTAAACCTTACAAGGTAGCAGTTGCATCATAAAGAAAAGAGGTCTTACTTCCAACTTATCTTCCAGTACTTTCATTTAAAATTGTTTTGTAAATAAAATCACTTATTTGCATACACATTTTCTGTATATCAATTATTATACTCCATTCCATCAACTCTTTCATAGTATTGTATTTTTTTCTATATTAGGTAATTACATTGAATCAGTTACACAAAAGACAAATAAATATGAAAATAATGAGACACAATAACATTGGATATAGTTAACAGCCCTTTGTGTTATGCAGAAACAGTAACCTTTTGCAACAGTTTAACACATTAGAAAATAAAGCTTGTAAAATAAAAAAAATACATTTAAAAAAATCACAACTTTTCTCTCATTACCTATATTTTTCTAGAGACACTTCATTGCCATCAATATCTATTGCAGAAAAATCATAGATAGATTTTGCTGATTTCCAATCAGCATTTCCTGAAGCAGTAGCCTATAAATTTACCATAAAAATTTAACATTTACAAATATGGACAAACAAACATTTTAAACAAATCAAAGTTGTCAAAATTTAAAAGATTTAAATACTTACTTTTTTTTAAATACAAGTAGAATAAAATATTTAATTAAGATCACAATTTATTAGAAAGCACAGTAAAAATTAATGTGCAAGAAATGTTTTTTCACAACTGGAAATTTCAACAACCCATATATTTAAGTTGTTTCAAACCAACATATAATAAAAAAATAAATAAATAAATAAAAAAATTTTTAAAAGAACCCCAAGATTTTGCAATTTTATCATTTTTTTTAAAATAATAATTGGAAGTTTTTGAAAAAAAAAATTGAAGTTTTAAAGCATTTTGCCATTTTTAAATTTTTTCTCCAGAAATATTTTTTCAAAACTGTAACAAAAAATTTCTGATTATAAATATCTAATATATTAAAGTGCATACAATTTTAACATGATAGCAGACAAATACATCTTGGCAAAGCCCTTAAAACATTTCAAATTTGTTTTAAAATAGATTTAAACATATAATTTTTGTACAATTTCTCAAGGTACAGATTTGTTCCATTTCACCATCTTAAGCAGTATTTAACATAAGGAGGCAATACATATTCAGTACTGTTTAGAATCAGTTAAGGATAATTTAATGATTTCATTCACTACATATAATCAGTTTTATATAAGTTAATTAAAAAAAATTATAAGGAAATGTTATAAGACTAACTTTGATAAAATATATTACAATCCCTTACTAGGGTGAATACATTCCTTCATCAATTAATTATATTATTCTACATATTATGAGTTATCATGCATCCCTTGTGCAAGTTCCATATATAGTCTTGTTTTTTCCCCAACTGCTATTTTCCCAAAAATAAACCATTTCACTCGCATATTTCTTTCATTAAACAAATGACACTTCTTAATGTAAAATATTTTCCCATAGAAAAATAAAACTCTTTACATGTAATAAATATTTTAATTAAATCTACAAAATAAAATTTGGTTCTGTAATATAATTTTAGAACATGTTTCAATGAATAACTATGCATCATTAAATCAGTGCCCCATGTGAAAACTATTTCAAAAACAACAGGAAGAGCCTGCAAAAAGAAGCATACATTACTCCATCCCCACCCCAAAAAAACTTCCTTCAAATTAAAAGGCCAAAAAAAAAAAAAAAAAAAAAAAAAAATCGAACAAGATAGATGCCTTTCCCCCTCACAAAAGGTAATAACCATTTCTATGGAAATACCACATTTTGGAAGCTTACCACTCCATTTATATGGAGCAATGTGAATATTCATAAAATTCAGGAAGAAGCAACATTCTTTGAGGATTTACAAGGTTTTTTAAAATGAGGAAAAGCAACATCTCAAATTCTTACCAATGTTTTTAATACCTAAAAGCAGAAACATCCTTGGAACCTCCACAAACCATCTTCATACAAATTTTAACTTACTAATCAATGTTTAATAAAAATGACATATATGGCAAATTTTCTAACTTCAAAATTATTTGATATCAAACAGGATTGCATTTCATACCATTTTTTTTTTCCAAAATGCAAAAAAATTCATTTAAAGACAGAAGATTTTAATATCACTCAATAATGAAAAATTTAAGTAATAAAAAAGTTTGAAATTTTTGTTAACTTAAATCAAATTTTTTCCTTGAGTTTTTGAAAAACTAAAGATGAGATCAGATGAAACCGACACATACTTACAGCACTAAAAGCCAAGTACAAATCAAAAACTGACAAGAGAAAAAAAAAAAACTTTTCCCTCCTCCCTCTACTCAAAAATTTAAGAAAAATTAAAAAAACTTATTTGTCTCCCAATTTTAATTTTGTGACAATTTAATCCTCTTCCAATTATCCCCCCCCCCCTTCAAAATTACTGACTTACCCATGTAAGATTTTTGTGATAGTCTGAAAAGGAAATTGATAATTAAAACACAACAAATGGTAAAAAATTTTTTACAGGAGTTAAATTAAAACTTTTTTCTGTATAACTTGGCAGGAGAAAAAAAACCATACATTTATTTGGAAGAGTTAAGAAAAAGATCAAGTATCGTTTAAACAAGATTTAAATTCTAAGCCACTGGAGAAAAATTTATAAACCTTGTTATACAAACCAAGTCTAGAAATTAACTTGGTTTAATTTAATCCAATGATTAAAAAATACAGAATGGAAACATATGCAACTTAAAAATATTGGCATATGTCACAATTATTATTTAAAAAAAAAAAAACATTCAACCTTATTAGCACAATTTAAAAACCTAGATATATTTTTCAAGAAATCTAGGCAATACAAGTAAGAAATGGTCAACACTTTTGGTATATTAATAAGGAAAACAGAGCTTTATTTTACAAACATTCAATAGAGTTGCTTGAATTTTAATATGAAACTTAAGAAGAGATAACTTAAAACTTGGTACTTACCATGTTTGAAGCAAATGGAATGACTTTATCAGTATTACCCCAAGCTAGGAAAGAAAAATGTATAACCATTTATAACACTTCCAAAAATTAGATAAATTACTTTTATTATACAGAAAAAGACCAATTTCAATTCAAAAATGTAATTTTTACATCAAAATTTTACTAATTTTATAATACATTTATTAATATAAAATTTTGATATATAATCTTATTCATTTCTACAGGAAGGGAAAAACTACAATTCAATATAAAAATATTGCTAATACTTAAAAACCATACAAACATGTTTTTATCAAATGTGCATTACAATTTTTTTTCTTACTGTATAAGTTTTTTTTTTACCCAAGAAAGATTCTAGTAAAGAAGATTTAATTTTAAAAAGATATTCTAAAATTTCTTCCTATTAACAATTTCTTAACTTTTAGTTATTTTTGTTGGTACATGCATATTGCACTGTCAACTAATTTCCTTAAAAAAGAGTCATCAAATGCACAATACACAGCCAATAGTGGGAAACTGTTCCAATGCATGTACAAATGCAATAAACTCTTGTTCATACATATGATAACATTTGGCAATATATTTTGATTTGGAAAATTTGGCCAATGATATAATACGAAAATATTGTTTTGTTTTAATTATAAGGACTTTTATTAGCATTTATTTCACAAGAACATAAATCATGAAATGAAGAGTAACTGTTTGAGATAGAAATGACAAGTTCAATAACACTAAAGTTCAAGATAAATACAAATTTTAATAGCTCTAACGTGGCATTCGAAAGTCTAAACTAAAGCTTAACAGCAATTGATGTCCCAATTTCAAACCAACATTGAATGATAAAATGACACTCAAAAAAAATTGATAACTAAATTTTCCCAAACTAAAATAGAGAATTTTCGAGGTTCAATTCAATTCACTGCAGCAACTTCTCCTTCTGGATGCTGGCCTTTGGAACAATTACAACTCTTCAATTATAAAGCATTGAAATTAATATGGCTCTTCCTCCCAAAAAGAATTATAAAACACTATACAAGTATTGACAAATTTATGCAATTTTATACATTAAACTATCAAAAGCAAATGAAATAACCATACCCAGTATTAAAAGCAAGAATTTATTAATAAATTAAAAATAACATGTTTAACAGAGAAATTCCATAATATACAAGTAGAAAAAAATACTATGAATATTTTTTGAACAAATGAAATTCTTTTCTTTGTCAATAAAAACTAAACTTACAAATTAGCATATTTTTTTTTTACAAAATATTTTTTTTAAATATTCAGTTTCACTCTACATACTAATAAAAAACTGCAGTATGTTTGCAATACAATTACTTTAGATCATTTAAAAAACAAGCGGTAAGAAAACTAAATGAACATATAGCTTTGTTCAAATTCAAGTCATTTAAAATTTTTCGATGACTTGATTTTTTAAAAAAATTCCCCGATATTTCCAAAATAAAATTTGTTATATACTGATTTAATTTTAAAGATAAGCCCTGCAGCACAACTCTCAACGCGAAATTAAATTTATAAAAAGATATTAATTTAATTTAAAACGTTAAATTGTTAATAAAGCTATTGTGCTTGGGCTTTTTTAAATTCTGAAACATTCGACGTAATAATTATACGTTTACCCCAAAATATATTTTAATACCTGAATCTAAAACGAAACTATCACGTAGATGTGTTCCAAGGACATCGATTTTTTAAAGGAATTCCTTGAACAAGGTAGAAAAATATTACGTTTGTTAATTTGATTTTTATTAAAAGTGTTGTTAAAACATACACTAAAAAAAGTTTCAGACAGCGAAACAAAAAAAAATTCTTCTGGAAAAACTTGCATTTGCGACTCTGCGTTATATAACAATACTCATAGACAAGCTTGTATAACAATTATTTTCCTAGTCTTCCACGTCTCAGTAAACAACTTTCTAAGTGTAAAATGAAACACAAATGTTCAAAAATTCCTTTAATTTTTCAAAAAATGAAATCAGTTTCAATTAGTTTCGTTACTAAATACATGAATGACTTAATGATATACCCCAGTCAAACATAACAAATTTAAAATTTAACAAAAACTTAAATCGATTTATGGATATAAGTAGAGGTATATTAAATCAATATTAAAATTAAAAAACCTTACTTACCAAGCAACCTACGTAAAAACATATAAGAAAGCACTGTAGCAACAGTCAGAAATAACAGAGATATTATTGATCCTTCACAGCGCATCGACTCGGTTAAAAATATACGAGGGGGAGTGAAGCGAAAGGGGTAGATAACACAGCCAAAAACAAGGAGAGTAAAGCATTTCTTGGAAAAGTGCGCATGCTTACAAATCAATGTTAAAAAGAAAAAAAGGATGTTTGCTTAGCATTATTTGAGCTTACTCGTACAATGTGAACAAATCACATGGTGATTTTAGTTGACAGAAATAAAGATTCAACTTTTACAAGTAAACATTAATTTTGAGTTCTTCAGATCAAACAATTTACAATTTCTCCTCGTGTTTCATAACTTAAACACGAGGAGAAAAAAAAATTCAGCTTATTATACAGCTTGCGAAAGTTTTTTCTGAATTACTTTATCTTGAAGTAATTTTTAAAGATAAATCTTTCTATAAAGGAGGGTATTCTGTTGTTTTGGGGAAAAAATTGCAATTGGAGTGTGAAGGAGAAGGTATGCATATTTTGGCTGTATATTTTTCAATGCAATAATTGTAGAATTTAAGATAGAGAACTTAATTTTAATGCACGAAGTATTATTTCTTACAATTAAACTTTATTTTGTAAAAACCTTATTTTTACTCTATGTGTTTTAGTAGTTTGGCCCTATGCCGGTGCTACATACATAATAATTAAGTTAATAACTTATTTATAAGGTGAGATTTTATTTCGAGGTCAAATTTAGGAGTACTTTCGTTTGGAGTTCTATTGAAAAGTTTTGATGACTTTCGTTTTAGAGAAAGGAGCGAGACTCGGGATAAAAAGTGAAGTGAAATGCTAAAGTTAACGTAAACACACACTAGAGTCCACTGAACAAAAGCGTGAATTTTAACATGTGATTACTTTCGATTCTAACTACTGTAGGAATTATTAAATATGTCAAGAATACCAGAAAAAAATAACACATCTGAGGATCAGGTATTAGCAATGAGAATTACTTGACCTGTAACTAATTTTCGGTTTATTTGCTACCGGCAGTACACAATAGATTTGACTGACACTCATATTAAAAGGGAATTCTCTTTACTGCTTGCATTTAATTTGTCAATTAAATGCTTCTAACTGAAGGAAACAGTATTGAATTGTGAAAATATTTTCAATATAATGAATATTACGTTTTTTCGAACTTAGAGAGTGGACTGTTTAGAACGAAAACAGTTTTCAATTCTCGTTATCATTATTAATTTCTTTATGTATGAAAAAAGGAATGTAAGGAAAAATTTAAGGTTTTCTACTGATGTAATTTTTTTAGATCAGAAACAGCTTTTGTGTACAAACTATGAAAAAAGAGTTTGAACACTTAAAAAGTAAACGTGGGACCTAATTATTTCTGAAATGTTAGACTTATTGGGGAACAGGTATCGTATATGCCCGGCAGCCGCCATCTTGGATTTTTTTGGCGAAAAATCATATTTCGCCAAACACAGTGTTTACATTTCCGCCACGGTAGGCCTAACGTTTAACTCATAAGCTTGACCTGAAAATGTAAACAGAAGTCTTAGAGAATCGGTAATTATGCCCTAAGACCCAAATTTTTGAGTCAAAAGAGATCATATATTGAAATAGATAGCAATTTGTTTAGAAAAAATTGAATTACTTTAATCATTTCAGTAACCAATTTATTACTCTTTGTAATAATCATACTTATGACTAATTAGTTATGCTAATTACACTAATTAAGTAATTTTTAATAATCCACATGCTTTAGTTATATTATTGTATAAAATATAAAGTTTTCTTGTATTTGATTTATCTAAGAAATAAGAGTAAAATAGTAAATGAAAAAAGGTGCAAGAATGATAGGATTTTTACAACTCTTTAAAAAGGTTTAATATTTTTGTTTTTTGTGGTTCATTCAGAATGTTATAATCATTACCACAAAAAACAATAGACACAAGTAAAGTACATACATAAAGTTAATTTTAAATAAATTAATATGTTTAAAATATTAAATTATATAATATGTCTAAGAGAGAGTTATAAAGCTAAGACTATTTTTAAGTTATAAAACTACTTAGAAATTTAATCAGTTCCACTATTTTTAAGTTATAAAACTAAGCTTTCTTAAAAATTTAATCAGTTCCATATGTAAAGAGTTGGTCCAGTCACGTTCCCTGAGTAGTATTTCTAAACTTTATAAACACAGAATTCAAGTGAATATAAACGAATTAATATTAATCAATTAATCATGTAATTAATAAATTAATTGGTTAATTTAATAAGATAATTAGCTTATTTAACTAATATACATAATAACTGAAACAGTGGAAGAAATTACGCGCAAATCTGCGCGTAGGGTTGCCAGGATTCAACAAAACAGTGTGGAGAAAAAATCTCAAGTTACCACACCAGAATGATAAGCGCCCTTTTTGGCGAGAGGTTGGCGATCGGGTCTCATCGATATTGTTACCTAGAAGGAGAACTGTCATATTGCAAATTTCTTGTTATTCAGTATATTTCTCTTTATAATTTAGGTTTGAAATGAAGCAAAATTTGGAAATTGGCTCTGTTTATTATATTTCTCAGCTTCATCAAATTTTTGTGTTCATATTGACAAATACAGCATAAATGAAAGCAAAGCATACTAATTGATCTGTCTTAGTATTTATTGAAAGTACTCAATTTTATGCTATACCTTATAGACCTTGTAGTGCCTTTGATGTTTGAACATAATTATTTACTGCAGTTACTTTTTGTATGTAATATAACTTTTTTATGCTCATTTAATTTTCTTTGAATAAAATAATTTTTAATTAAAAATACTTTCCCCTAGCAGTCACCCAATTTTGGCTTATTTACTACTTTATATGGACACAAAGGAGCCTTATCATCAGTGAAGTTTAGTCCTTGTGGGCAATATTTGGCTAGTTGTTGTAAGTAAAATAAATGGAAGTTTAAAAAATTATTTATAGATTTTGTAAAAATGAATATTACCATGTTCTCTTACATGCTTGTTGAAAGTTAATCTTAACTTTTATTTTTCAATGTTCTATTAAAATTGCTTGTTATCTGAGTATATTTGGTAAAATTTCTGTTGCGTAGCGTTTGTTTCTCAGAATGAATTTTATTTTCATTGAGTTTTGATTTAGTGCTGCTTTTTAAAATCTTTGTTAATTTAGTATATATTCCTAAATTGATTTTTTTCTGTATATATTTTTATAGCCTATGATAAAGTAATCAAATTATGGTCTGCTGATGATGGACAAATAGAAGAAAACCTTATAGGTCATAAAAAAGTGAGTCATAATATGTATTATTGCTGTGTTTTATGTATTCTTTGTAAAATATTTTATTGTAATTTTAAAGAAAACATTTAAAAATACTTTTAAAGTATTTTTTTTTTTAATAATGGCTTGCCAATATTTTTTGTATAAGTAAATTTTTGAAAAATTTTATCTAAAAGTAATAGTTTCTAGCTGATATTCCATTCTAAATCCTTAAAAATCTAAAAAATCCATCCTTAAAAAGATTTTTTTTTTCCTTCTTTGTTTTGTAGGGTACATCAGATGTAGCTTGGTCACATGATAGTTGTCAGCTTGTAAGTGCTTCAGATGACAAAACCCTGAAACTGTGGAATATTCCAACGGTATGTTGTGATAAATTTGTAAAAATAATTTGTTTTTCAACTAAAATTTTGAAAATATTGAATGTGAACTAATGTATATAATAAATGTGTATTTTGATTAAAGTCATAGCAGTCACATGATATTTGGCCCATTGACTAATAAATTGAGAAAGATTTTGAAGAATTTACATGAGTAACTATATATATATATATATATATATATATGTTACATTTCATTACACAAAATAAAATGGTTAAAACTTAAATAAACAAAATATGTTAAAACTAAATTACTCAATTAATGATTTGTCTGTCTTAGATGTATTGTGTTTGTTTGTTCACACTCTTTCTTTCTGATGAAATGATCTTATAACTTTGCAGGTGCCCCATTATGTTCTCTTCCTTAGAAGTTAAATCCCAAACTTTAATCATTTTTCTAAAAAAAATATATAAATGAGAAAAGAAAAATGACATAACATGCTTATAATATAATATACTTAGGCAAAGTTATAGTGTTTGAAATATGCATAAATGTCTTTTTATTATTGTCTGTGTATTACAACATTTGGTACATTAGTATAAGCCTGTCAGCTCATTCTTATAAAAATTAACACATATCTTAATCAACAATATTCAGCCTTACCTATAGTTGTGTACAATACAGAGGTATTGTATTATGCATTATAGGTGTAGTATTATCGATATGGTACTTTTTGTCACAACAAAATGTTAATAGTGTAAATAATTGTATTCATAATTAAAGAGAAAATGGTGATATAATATAAACATTTTATGCTGTTTGTTTTTAATCATATTTTAAATTAATATTGTTTTCTTCCAGGCAAAATGTGTTAAAACTTTAAAAGGACATCAAAATGTTGTTTTCTGTACAGCTTTTAGTGCAAAATCAAATTTAATAGTATCTGGATCTGTAAGTTTTCATTTTTTTATCAATTTAAGAATTCATTTTAATTTTGTTGACTTTTTTAATGTTAAATATTAATATTTTTTAGGATGATGAATCAGCGAAAGTGTGGGATGTTAGGACGGGTAAATGTGTGCGCACTCTAAATCTTCATGCTGATCGAGTAACTGCTGTGAGTAAAATAATTATGTTCTTTTATACGTTTTTTCTGTCTAAAGCATTCATTCTGTCCTTTAAACAAAATTGTGTTTCTTGAAAATCTATTATGTTCAAGAGATATTCAATCTTCAGAAGAAAAAAAAACAATGCTATTTTTCTGAACCATATACTATTAAAAAGGAATAATAATTTAGTAAACTAATTTTTAATGTTCAGAAACAATAACAATTTCAATATGTAATAAATTTTGAATCCAAAGAGTGGATTTCTATAGAAGTCATTTTTTGACTGAAACCTTACACTTGATTAAATTTGAACTGTGATGAGAATAGATAGTAAAAAAAAATTGAAAAGAATTTTACTATATTTGAATTACAACCCTTTGAATATGCATTAAGACCAGTGAATTATAACTATACTTGTGCATCATGCTGACATACATCCAAAATCTCAAACAATCATTTAATGTATTGGGATACCCCCCTGCCCTGAGGTGTCTTCTCTTCATTCATGTGACCTAGATTTGTAGGGATAAAAGAATGACCACTCAAACCTTCCATAATATATCTAGTTTATTATTATTTCAATTTATATTAAGCAGTGCAACACAAGTCTTACTTAGAGGAAAATGATCAGGAGTGATATGACGTAATTAACAATTCTTAGCAAATAGCGCATTAAATCCTACTCACTATCTTTATGATAAATTAACTTCTGAATCTTTATCTATAGCTGATTCCTCAACTATCTAGAATCCGCTCTATAATTAAACTTTAATAAGCAAGCTCTTACCGCTATCACACAGCAATCAGTACCCAAGCTTTATATCTTGTCTTCTATTCCTTCAATCTTCTCTATATATTATTATCTGACTTGATCAAGCTTCTATGCAACTATCTGGCTTCTAACTGACTTCTATATGGCTCTCCAGCTGACCTCTATTCTGGTGCGCGGAGTAGAATTTCACTTCTAAGTCCTTCTTATTTCGCACCTCAGGGAAATTTTCTGTTAATGCCTCCTTTAACTGTGCAAAGCTCGTGGCTGTCCCCTGCACTAAAGCATAAAAAATTTCGAACCAATCCTTAGCTCTACCTCTGAGATGACCATTTAAATAAGCACATACCAAATTGGTGGGTATCTCATAAAACTTTACGCTATTTTCTATGCCCTCCAAAAATTCCTCAACATTTTCTGACCCAGAAAAATAAAGTTCAGGCAAAACTCTGAATCCGAATCCACCTCTTACCTCAGGGTTAGGAAAATTTAACTGCTCATGATAAAAAACTAGCTGGGCGCCATTGTGATACCCCCCTGCCCAGGGGGGGGGAGTATCACAGTATATGATTTGTATGTTAAGGTAAGTATAGAAGAGCAATTAAGAAATTCAATCTGTTAAATACAATCTCAACAGACCTCTTTGTAAAATTTTCTATCATTAAAAAAAAACTATTACATTGATTTAAATAATTTTTTAAAATTATTTTTTATATATAAAGATAAAACATTGGGTTTTCTGTAAATTTTACAAACAAGTATGTGATCAAAATGATTTTTCCTCCCATTTTAGGTAGGATTTGATGTCCTATCACATTTCATAATGACAAGTAGCCTAGATGGATTTTGGTAAGTTATACTTTTTCTTCTACAGTTCTTTAATTTTTCATTAAAATTTATTTTTCTGATTTTTATTAAATGTATTATCTTGCAAAATACATCAAAATCAGCGGTATATATATTGATGAATTATATTTGGAATAAAATGGATGAAATTATGTTAAAGGCAATTAAGAAAGTAATTATTTATTAAGTTTTCAAGTTGATTGTATCTTCTGTGTTATTTTTTTACATTTTATAAAATATTTATATCTGATTAGATTGTGTAAATTTGAATTTGTACATTGTCTTGATTTTTTTTGGTGCTGTATGTGCTACTTTTTTAGCTATTATTTTTTAAATACTTTATCCATTTATTGGTATAAATCAAAAAAACTATTTTAATCTTGAATTTGTTTTAAAAAAAGCATTTTAAATCATTGACACAAAAATACAAATTTTTGCTATAAAATAATACTATTCTTTTTTTTCATAAATATAAAAGTGCTCACTACTTGTTCCATAATTATGTATTATATACAGCAGAATGAATAAGAAAAGCTTTTTTACATTGTAATGGAATAATATGTACTTCAGCGGAACAATCTGTGAGGTATAACTGTTGTACTAAATAAAGGGATTTGAATGAGAGAGATATTTGTTCACATATTATATCAACCTCATATTCAAACTGAAAAAGATTTTATATTATTAATCTCATTTACTTTTATGTGAATGCTTATGATATGATTAATGATAAAAAAAGAAAAGTCTTTGCATGTTTCATAACAATTTAAAATAATCTGCTATATTTTGACTTTTAACTTAAGTGACAATTCTGTTGCAGTATTTTCATTATTAACTATTTTTTTCATGTATGATGATTCATTTTATATTGTAAATTTATCAGTCTAGTGATAAGAGACAAATCTAATACCTGTTTTGAGTTAACATTTTGAAATCTATTCAAATATATAATGAACACTTTTTTCAATAGCAATGTAACTTGTGGCAATATTGAAATTTCTAGTGCATCTCATGCAATATCCTTTTTTTTTTTACATGTCATGATATATGTATAAAATTTTTGTTATGTGTTTTTAAAGTACATAAAATTGTAAATAGCATTTTTTATGTTCAATTTTGCTTAATCACTTTCAAAAAATGTAATCATTTTAATATTTTTTAAATTTAAATTTCATTTAAAATAAAAGAAAAGAAAATGTTTGCTTAAAATGCCATTTTTCATAGAATGTATTTTCTCTTCTTTATGATAAGTTTGACACAAAACTGTATGCCTTCTTTGAACTTAAAAACATGAGAATCAAGATGGCTAATGAATGAGCCCAAAAATAAATACAATTTTAATTAACCACATAAAAGGCATATCATTGAAATATACCAACATAAAATGTTCTGTCATAATTTAGAGTTGTGATTTAATAAAACCACACACATTAGAGTTTCAATATTTTGTAACAAAGCAAAAATTTCTAGTACAAAAATATAAATAAAACTTCACTAAATGATTTCAATGTCATTTGAAATAGTTTTAATTAATGAGCGATGGCTATTCCAATAAAGTAATGCTCCCAATTTGATTGATTTGGAAGAGGCACCAAGCAACAATAGTTTTTTAGGGTTTTTTACTTATGCTTTTGAATATCATGGGAAACAAAAGGATTGATAATTTCTAAGGGGCATGATTAAAAGAGCAACTATATTATCAGTTAAATGTACTAAATTTACCCTCAAAAAGATTCACGATGTTCTAGTTGGTAAATGTAGATGTTTAGTTTTAAACCTAGTTGTTGCAGCCCAAAGAACTTGCACTTTGCAATGGATACCAGCCCATGTAGACATCTTCAGTAATGAGCAGGCTGATAACCTTGCCAAAGAAACCAAAAATTCCCCTCAACTTTCCAATAGCCTTGCCCTTACTGTGGGGCTTTATCTGTCTGAGAACCAGTTAAAGGACTTAGCTTCTTCTGTGATCCTATAGTAGAAAAAACAAAAATCCACGATCAGCGACCACAGGGAGAGGGGGGAGGCCCTCCAGAGAGAAGGGAGAAAAAACAGAACTTCAATCATCAACTTACTGATGCTGTTGCAATAGTCTGATGTAAACTCACCTCCCATCCAATTAAGAAGCACTTCATTCCAGATCTTAATTGTAACCATGTGTTATTTCAACCACCATCCCAGACTACATACAAGATACCTTAAAGGGATAAAATATTTCCTGATGTCCAAAGAAGTTACAATATTTGTCCTCTCTGTTCTGACATTCAACTTGCTCCTAATCATTTTTAATTGTCCTTCTGTATTGGCTAAACTCCACAACATAGACCTAAAACCCCTAGGACCATCAACTTCTTTATTCTCCAAAGGTCTTCAGCTTTGCAAGGACAGTTTTGGCCATTCGGCGCCATTTATTTTCTCTGCACTACTTGGACAAGACAATAACAGATGTTTAGTGGTTTAGTTAATATTTGTGTATTTTTGGAGCTACTTTTTTCATACATTTTTGCAAAAGAATTATCTGTGTTATATATTAAAATAATTTTTTCCTCTCTAGATTATTCTTTAGATATGACTCATTCTTTTAATCTAAATAATGCAGTTGATGTTGTAACAGCGTGGCACCTAGTGCATTAGGAGGCTTGACACATAGCACATGATAGACTTGAAAGAGGGCGCTGCTGTGAACTGTTTTTTAGAATTGAGCTGGAAGGAGAGAAGAAGAAGGTGGTCTCAAACGTGAAAATGGAGGACGATGCCTGTAGTTTTCTTAGTGATTTATAATTGTAAATAGAGTTGTAAATATAGTGATGTGTTTTGAAGAAAAAAATAAAAACGGTAAATCCGGTTAATTTGAGTGATGATTAATTCAACAACAAGACGATCTTACAATGTGATTAAAAAATACCCCATGTATTTGTAAAAAAAAGCATTATATGTTCTTTAATTTTGGGTTATTAGTTTTTTTAAAAAGAATTTCAAGGAATTAATTTTTTTTCAGTATTTAATAAAATATGGATTTTTTTAAACAACTTATTCGTTTTTCAAATATTTTATAGTTTAAAATCTTATTTTATGTATTTTTTGTTTTAGTCATATTTATGATATAAGAAATGGACAAGTTCTCCATACTTTTGGTGAGTTTGTATTTCTTTTCTGTATTCATTACAGTTAATTTACCATCAAAAATGTTTTAGGGCATTAATACGATAAAATATTTCTCATTTGAAGTATATATTATAAGTTTAAAATTACTGTAACTCAAACTGCTTATATGTACAAAGTTTTTAGAAGATTTCCATTCATAAAATAAAAATGAGTATGTGTGTGTGATGTATCTTAGTATATTATTTCACTGATTTACTCCTAATAACACTTAAAATATAAAAAATTTGAGTATTTGCATTTCTAAAATATGCTGTATAATTTGTTTTGTTTATTTAATAGTTAATTAAAACTTAGAACATTTGAAAAAAATTAAAAAGATTCTTATTTTAATTATAGAGTATATTAGCAACATATATTGCATTGTTTACATTTTACGTTTTCCCCATACCCAAAATATTTGGAAATTGAAATAAATCTCAATAATATGAATCTGAGGGGGAAATATTTTGTTTTTTACATGCATTCCTATTCAACTTATGAAATTTTTGCTACAAAAATTTTAAACTTTCTTTGTTATTTCTTGTTGTCTTATTCTGCAATTACAATTGCCTTATGATGTAAATACATCTTTGATTTGAAAGTTGTAACTCTACCTAAGATTATAGCAGGAAATATAGTGGGAGATTGCTTTGTTTAACTAGATCTTAAAAAAGAAAGAATGAATAATGGAACTTAAACAAAATGCTCCATGATAGAATTTTATGAATTGATTTGTTTCTTATATTTTTATGTAATGATCAGATTAACTTGTTTGATATTTTTTATTAAGAAAATAAATTGCATAATAATTTTTTTTTATTTAACATATTGCTAAATTCAGGTTTTAAGAGTATTATGACTTCATAAATGTAATGGATAATTTTTCATCTGAAGATGTGACTGCAGCAGATGTGTGGTCATGGTCATGAATTGCAACCTACATTGTTTTCATCAAGTTTAGGGCTCAAACCCTAGTACCATTAACCTTTTCATGGCGATGTACTGTTTAACAGAAAGCATTGCGGATACAGGTTTGTCACATATGCTTCCTTCCCAATTGACACTGGCAGTCGGGTGATGCACTGGGGAATCACCTTTCATACTGGTTCTACAAGATTACCATCCCCATGGAAAAGTGTGTTTATTGACCTGCCATCCGATAAGGGGATGTGAGACTGGTGCATATTTGACATACCCATCGAAAAAGGGTTAAAAACCATCACGTGGAGGGGGTTAATGCATTAGTTAAATTTGGGGAAACTCAGTCCTCACATTGGCATATTGTGAAGATCGAGAGAGTAGGGTGCCAGTGAAGGAGAAAACTCCTGTCGTTCTCGCCTTTTAACTGTGGTTCAGAATCATAAGATCTATTCCCAATGTCTCTTGTAGTGTTTCATAGTGTGACAATAATAAAAAATCACAAAGTTAATTCCAAAACACTTTAAAGTTATATATGTATAAACATTTTCAACTGATGAGATAAATTATAATGTTAATTTAGGTGAAGGTGCTGCAATATCTCATGCTAAATTTTCTAGAAATGGAAAATATATTATGGCTTCCACACAGGATGAGTAAGTATTAAATTTTGTTTAAAAAAATTATATAAGCGTTTTAGTTGCTTTTTAAATGATAAAAAGTATTTTGAAAAGTCATATTAAATTTAAAAAGTAAATATAGATGAATAAAATTGTTTTCATTATAAAAAAAACTACATACTGTTTATTTCCGAATATAAGCCAATCTGTGTATTTCCTCAAGAGTGTGCTTGTTCTTCAAAAATTTATCCAAAATTTAAAACCCATAAATATGCCAGATGAGGGAGGGGGATCCTGTAATTTTCTTAAAAGTTTATATGAATATAAAATTGTTGCCAAGTGGGGTAAAATGAGTGGAGTAATTTCCAATCAACTTGTTGCAAAGTAAACTGCCAGGTACCCAATAATAGTTTTATTTGCATGCATGCTGGCAAGACTTTCATATCAATTCTCTGTTTTCAGAAAATGTTTCCAAAGTCTGGTATTGCCAAGCAGTACAGATGCACAAAGACTGAAGCATCTGCTATGATTAGTGAACTAGCTTCTATTTAGAAAGAGTGTATAAGTAAATGCATGAACCTAGTTTTTCCCCCCCAGCAGCATCTGATGTGGTTGTAATAACACAGACTACTCATTATATTCCATTTGTATTCATTTACTTTGACCCTAGAAATATCTTAATTCATAGAAACCTTTTTGCATATTGAAATTTCATTGAAAATTCCACTGGAGAAAATATTAACAAATTTATTATAGATGAACTTAATTCTTTCATGACAAGCCTCCTCTTTTTATGACATTCCCTTTGGGATGGAGCTGTAGTGAACTGAATCATTTTACATTTTTAAATCACCCTCCTAGCTCCCATTTTAGATTATAACCTAAGCTTTAAATTATGACACAAGTATGTTCATCTTCTGATAAATGTTTTCTTGTCATAATAATCTGGAGTCATAGCTTTCCAAAATAAAAGTACATATACTTCTTTTCTGTTTCAAGAAGTACTCTAAAAGATTCTACATAGTAACAAAAAAATTTAATAAGTGTAATCGAAATCACTGAGAACATTGGCATGCACATGTGTTTTATACCAACCGAGGTATTTAAACAAAAAACATTTATTTTCATCACTCATCTCCTGTGGGATTCTCTATTACTATTCTGAAATAAATACCAAACTCAAAAAAATGCTGCAATGAAATAAAGATCAATCTTCTCCAGTCTTGAAATATTCCACTATCACTGACATTTAGTGGCAAGGAAAGTATAGTAATTAAATGTTCCATCTAAAAAACCATATATGACGCTCCTAGCAATTCATATATGAATTTCTTGGCTGTGATAGACATGTTTGTAGGAAATGTATATATGATTTGCCCTGTTATGAAACATATTCGTAAGAAATGTATATATCATTTATATCTATCTATCAAGAAGAGGTTAAAAAATGTTTCTTTTGAATATTTAGTTTCATTTATTGCTGATAATGCTTTAGTAATTCAAAGGGGAAATTTACATCTATTTAAAGGAAGAAAAAGAAAAAACTTAATGAGTATGTGTTGCTTGAGTTATTTAGTAAATTTGGCATTAGAAAAAGTGACTGCTTCTTTGCCTTTCCAAAACTGAGGAGATGCTTGTAGATAGAATATATCTATAAAAAAAAATGCTTTAAAAAAAAAAAAAAAAGCTGACTTTACAAAGCTTTAAAAGTTTTCAAATTAAAGAAGCCCATTTTGATAATATACACAAAACTTTGCATTAAAGGGTACTTTATATTTGTAGATGCAAATGTACCTTGATTTATCAATGGGTCTGGTTTGTGTATTTTTAAAGCTAACTGTAGTAAAGAACTAAGCAATGTAAACTGCCATTGCAAGGAAAATTGGAATGTATAAAGGATCTTCTTAGCTACTAGGCTAAAGGTATAGAACATTTAAATAAATATCTGTTTTTTTATTGTATCCATAATATTTTTATACTATTTCATGTGATTACATTATAAACAAACTCCCAATTAAGGAGAAATGTTAAGATATACTGTGGTAGCAGACCTTGTTGAACTAACTGATTGTTATATTTAACAATATTAAATATTTCATTAAATTATTTTCATACATGCTTGTAATTAATACAAATCTAATGATGATGCATTACATTGAAGTCATTCTCTGAAAGTTTTTTTTTTTTGTGACTTATATCCTTTTCTGTATGCTTAATAGTTTTTTTATAATTATAATCTAAAGGTTAAATATTTTTGCTGTATTTTTTTTATAAAAATATTTCTATTTTAAAGTCATTACTTTCTTGTACTACTCTATACTTGCCTTTAAATTAGGATATTACCTTAGTGTAATGAATTTTTATAATTGAATAATTGAAATTGATTCAAAAAATGTTGCTTATAAAAATATTTTTACTGTAACATTTTTTTGTGTATATTTTTAAAATATTTATAAATTTGTATGTCATGTGTTGTCTTATAATTTTTATGCATTATTTGAAAAATTCATTTGAAATGTCATTCATGTGTTATTTTACACTTTGCCATTTTTAAAAATTGGCAGGTTATGTTGTTGTGAAATGCATCAAATATTCTCACTCATGAAATTTTAAAAATTTGTTGATGATATTCTTGAAGTTTTATTTATTAATGTGTTTGTTTCTGTATAAAGGTATATTCATTAACTAATTTTTTTTAAAATTTCTTTTTTGTAGTACTATCAAGCTGTGGGACTTCACAAAATCAATGGTTTGTTGATTGTTTTATCATGTTAAACACAACCTTTTATATCCCCTCTAAAAAAATTGTATGTATATTTTTTTACTGTGCTCTTATTCTTTTTTTCTGGTGACTAATTATTTTAGTTTATTATGCATACACACACTTTTAATTTATATATGCAACATCAAATTGCTAAGCATCCAGTTTTCATATTTTTGCTGTCTTTTAACTAAGTTTTAAATGTTAAATATTACGGATTGTTATAATTACTGCTAAGAAGCCCAAAGTTTGGTTGTGTGTCATCTTCTAATTGGTGTGCTTCAGACATTGCTTAGGCGGGGACAATCTTGTAAGGGGATTCCATGACTAGTAAGGGAATTTGGTTAATACTTATTAAAATTAGCCCAAGTAATATAAATCAAGAGTTGCTGAAAACTTATTTGTTAATGTCCATAAATATATTTGTTACACTTTAGTAATTTTAAAGGAAAACAGCCATAAAAACAATTCTTATTCAAATGAAAGGTATCGATAATTAACATGAGTCACTTACCAAGCAGAATGAGTTTCTGTAAAAAGATATATTCTTCATCTCATTCACCTACTTAAAAAATAATAAGAATAAAGTTTGACAACATTTTGCTGTTCTTTTTCATTTGATTTAAGAATTTTAATATGTATATCCAGATTTGTTTAAAAATTCTTAAATTAAAAATTATATATATTTGTAAACTATGAATTTTAAACTGATAATCATATCTTGAAATAATAATATTTTGGAATTATTTTAGTATTTTTCATTGTTTTAAAGAAAGATGTCACACTCACAGTTTTTTTACCTTCCATATCAGCTTGCACTAAAATATATTGTCATTTATTTATAACTATTTGATAAATAATTTGTTATACTTTGAACTTTGAATGACTTCAATTTATTGGCATATTTTGATAATATTTATATTTAAATTTTCTTAGTAAGATTTTTTTGTTGTATATCATTATTTTAAACTAAACTTCAAAGAGTAATTGAGAATATTTCTTTTTTAGTGTGTAAAAGTGTACAAAGGGCATACAAATAAAACATATTGCATATTTGCTGATTTTTCAACTGGCGGCAGAGTGAGTTACGAATTGAAATTTATTTTAAAATCTGCCTTAGTATTTTGAGTTAGTGCTAAATATTCAACTTCTTGTTAGTTTATTTTATTAATAAATTGTCAACAAAATTATATTTATTTTGTACTAAATTATATTTATTTTGTACTCTAATTATTTTTTAAAAAAAATCTGTAATACTCAAATAATATTTTTGAATTATTTTTATCAATATATATAATTAAAGTTGCAATTCTATAACACTGACTTTAAAACTATCTGGCAGAATGACTTGATATTTTACAAAAACAATAAATAATGAGGCAATGTAATTTTGTGCTCAAAGGAAAACAAAATGGTTCCAAAATGTGCTGATAGGCAACGCTTTAGGTTAGAGGCATGCAAATTACCAAAACATGACTTACGCACCAGTGGGACACACAACGCTTTGCCTGAGGGCTTTATCATGACTCTGACAAAGAAGTATCAAACTCTGTTTGTTAGACTCTTCATTTAGAGCAATGATTGTGTTAACAGCTATCAGGATCTTCTGGACATTAAAAAACGTAAACTTTGATAAATAACTATTTGTAGTCTGTGGGAACTGATAGATAAATTTGAAGAAACTGATTTGTTTGACTTAAAATATGGTCAAAGAAGAAAATCAGTTCCAGCGGTATGGGAATCAACAGTGTATGGGGAATTGGCCCAGTGCTGGATATGCCTAACAGCATGGTGCATAAAGTCCTATGAAATATATTGTATAGTTATCCATATAATAATAACTCATGTGCAGCAGTTAGTAGCTGCTGACCTGGAAACACATGAATCATTTACACCTCAATTTCTCACCTGGATGGAAGTGAACAATGGAAAGTCATAGAACATTCTGTGATATGTCAAGACCATTTCCATTAGCAAGGTTCTGTAGATGCACATAATTGCAAAATGTGGGCTATTCAGAATTCATTCCCACTACAGCAGTTACCTCTTAATTCTTAAAGTCACTGTTGGGTACAAAATAACATGAGGTTTGTTTCGTAAAACCTCTTTTTTTAATGCCCATATTAATATTTTTGCTGTAAAGACATGTTATTGTCTTTTCATTAATAAACATGTAATTAATCCTTGATGTCTATTGTTTCCTTTCAGTTAACAACATTCCTGTGTTTATCGAATCAATCTATTAAGGTCTTTCCCTAACAGTGCCATCTATCAATAAATTTAAAACTATTTTCTTTTTCCTCGCCAAACAAATTTCATTGTTTCATGATTGTGTTGGTAAAACATCAAGTCATTCTGACTGATAATTTTAAAAGAGCATTTTGAAATTGCAACTTTAATTATAATCACCCTGTGCATATAAGTGTATATATACTGTAGCTATTCTGTTTTGTCGTGTACTGCCTTATTATTTTCATGTATACTGGTAATTTTATATATTAATAATATAATTATATATATAATAAACACGATTTTATGGCATGTGTGTTATTTTTAAATTTGTCCCTTTACTTTTTTTACTTAGTATGTTGTTTCTGGATCTGAAGATCGGAAAATATATATTTGGCATCTGAATTCTAAAAAATTGGTTCAAACTTTAGAAGGCCATTCAGGTATTGTTAATAATTATATTTTTATTTCATACATTGTTGTGTAATTTAGATTTTCAAAAGTATGTTTTTATTTTGTTTATGTACATTAATAAGAGAAATAGAAGGAGAGAGGAATGTAGATTTGATATGAGATATAACTTTAAAACATTTACAATCCAAAGAATTTATATATAATTTTTATTTTGATAACATTTTTAAAAAAAACTGATAAAATGTTTATTTCTGTGGAGGGAAAAAATAGTTTTCCAAAATTTTATTCATTCTTAATATGTGTAAAATCATCAAAATGTGCAGTATTTTGTTAGTTTGAAGTTTTGTTTTTAGTTGTCCCCCCCCCCTCTTTTTCTCCCTTTTAATTTGATTTCATTTGAATTTCAATTACTCTGTAACTGACATCATTTAAATATTATATGATTTCAGATCTAAAAAAACTAAAAACGTAGTTAATTTGTTATTTTTATTCATAGAGTATTTTGTGTGTGTATTTAAGTTTTTTAATTGCAAGTTAGCCTAATGACACCAACAATGGGCTAAATTCATGCAACATCATATAGTAACACAATAACTGCAATCACGTGTTTCCAACCAGTCAGTTCATAAATTCATGCAATATCATAAATGTGTGATATTTGTAATTACATTTTCCAGTGTTTCTCTGTTGTCAACTTTTGCTTTTTGCAGAAATTTAAAAATAACACTATAAAAAAATCAAAAAATTCATCAAAAATAATGAACTTGATTTAAAAATACTGTTAGACCTCTATTTAACGAAGTCGATGAAAACCTGAGAAAAAGTTCGTCATGTGGAAAATTCGTTTAATAGAGATTCATCTTTCAATTTTTTTTATAAACCACATAAAACAAATTTTAAGTTCATAAACACTATATTATTAATAAAGCACCTATTCACATCATTTGTAAATTATGTATCTTACCCATTAAAATTTTTTTGCAAGGATACCATGGGAAAAAAACCCATTTAGGAGTTAATTGTATGTTACACTTTAAAAAGAAAATTTTATATTAAAATTAATGCATTTTAATGATATTTTCTCTCTAATTCTAAGCTTGCTAGTAATATTCAACATGTGTTGTTTAATAAACAGTAATTTTTAAGTATACATTACTACATGCATCCTTAAATTTAATTACTGATAAAGTCTTAATTTTGTTTGTGAAAAAAAGTTTTTCTCATAATAGTGGACTCTCATCTCGATGAGTTAGGCATCTCACAAAACCAATTCAAGGTCATTGATCACCATAAAATGAGTGGAAAGAGAGAATAATATGAAATGTCCACAAATATTTTAGGAATAGAGAGAAAAAAATTTAATCACAAGAGAAAATTTGTTAAATAGAAAATGCACTTTGCTGTTTAGAGGTTATTTTATGAAGAAAATCATTAAATGTTCTTGGTTCCATGAAAAAGTTTTCAAAATAAAGGTTCATGACATGGAAGTCTGATTGTACATGTGTAATATGAGATTTTTTTTTTTTTTTTCATTTTGAAAATCCTTTTGAAGAATCTTTATACTTGAACATCTTTACCCAATCATCGAATCTGAAATTTTATCTAAGTTTTACAACAACAATTCCGAGTCTAATTTTAGTTTTGAATTCCTTGGTAAATGTATGATTGCATTTATCATGTGTCCATCATGAATTTAGCTTGTTATAACTCTGTTTTTGAAGTGTTAACTAAGTGGAGATGATATGAACTGCATTTATTATGTGTCCGTCATGAATTTCGCTATTATAACTATATTTAGAACCTTAACAAAGTGGAGATGATATGAAAAGTTGTTTATGATGTTGCATGCATTTAGATTGTTTCAATTCAACAAAGCTCTTATTTCTTACCACAAATGAGTTTATAGTATGTTTGAAAATGAAAGAACAAATCAAAATTATTACATAGAATACTTTTACCTTGATATTCAAGGATTTTCAGAAAGGAACCAAGCTTTCAATGAGTGAAATTTTGTTTTAATTTGATTGAAAACATCAGTATAAGAAATAAAATGGGCACTTTCAAGTGTCCCCCTTTCCAAACCCTAAAACAATAACCATCAAAGAATTTTATAGAAATTTCTGTTAACTGTTACAGATTTCTTTAGAGCATTTTTTTTTTTTTCAAATGAGGAATAATATGTGTTTTTGTGTTTGAAAGAGGGGGGAAAATATCTTACATTGGTATTGATTATTATCACATCATTGTATTATGTTATTTTATTGTAAGCTACTTAAAATAACATTTCCAATAACTTAAAAAAGAAATATTTTCTAATTTCAGCTGATATGTATGTAGTAATACCAAACATGCCCAAAGTTCTTTAAAGTACAAGTATATTAATAATATGAAAAATGTGACATTAATATATTTTCTAATTTTAGATGTTGTTGTATGTGTTGATTGTCATCCAGATCGAAATCTAATTGCTTCTGGTGGCTTAGAGGAAGATAAAACTGTAAAATTATGGAAAATCAGCTGACCTCTATAATTTAGAATATTAGCATTGTCGTATTTTGTTCACTTGTATTTTTAGCATATGCCTTTCATGCTTTGTGTATATACCATTTGTTTAACATTTACCCTGTTTGTATATTTTCATGAATAAATTTTATAAGCTTTTTTTAAGAGTTCTTCTTGACCTTTAGAAGGAACTGATACAAAATGTTCA
This sequence comes from Trichonephila inaurata madagascariensis, assembly GCA_019973955.1. Classification (NCBI taxonomy): domain Eukaryota; kingdom Metazoa; phylum Arthropoda; class Arachnida; order Araneae; family Nephilidae; genus Trichonephila; species Trichonephila inaurata. Next base: position 21,183 of record BMAV01027378.1, on the reverse strand, counting down.
TGATTTAGATATTTTATTTTTTTCCAGCAACAAGCATACATGATTTTTTAAAAAATCATTTAATTTACAATATCTAAAAATGCATATACATGAAGAAAATATAAATTTGAATTTGTTTCTGCAAAACTCAAAGATATGTATAAAAATATTTGCTTTTCATATTGTATGGACATTTATGTAAGATAGTATAAATGTCTTTTAAGGGAGGATATATTTTCTGGCTATCAGCATCCATAATTTCTGCACTTGGCAGTATTGGCATATTTTTGAGTACACTTAATAGTCAACCGATGTATACATATACCACACATTTGCTTAAGTATGAACATTTTTATTCATTTTATATTAAATTATTAGCTATATGGCCCGCCATTGTACGAGCCTTTTTGAGTTTTTAACTTTATGCCTGTTGAAATTTCCCTTCTCAGTGTCAGCACTTCCTGGTGTGTGTGATTTCTATATTAATGTCATTAAAATTCTCTTTTTCAAAATTTCTTCCACTTTGCCCCCATTGGGCAAGTGAGTTTCCCCACCATTTAGCCTAGTGTTGTATGGAGTTCTTCCGAGGTTATAATATTATCCTCAAGGAAATTTTCCCTTTTTCTGTGGGCTCCAGCACTTCTGGGTGTGTGTGTATGCACAATGTGAGTGATTTCTAAATTTCTCCCACTTTTCTTTGTCAGGCTGGTTTTTCCGTGTATAAATTTTTTCCCTAAGGAATAAGATATTTTTTCAAATTTCTATTTTCGATTAATAACTTACAAATCTCATCTAGTTTTATTCACTAGAAAACAGACAATCTCTATATTTATTATTAAATAATTTAGTAATGATTAATAAAAAGCAATACTGCTTTAGTTTTTTTTTAAAAAATCCATTTTTGTTAGATAATAAATAAAAAAATTCTTCCAGTTAGCTATTGAATGTTTGATAGGTTTATTTACCTGCGAATTTAAAAACAATCTTATCTATGTGAGGCTATCTACAAAAAAACTCTTATTGCCCCTGTCCCCTTTTGTATAACTAACACTGGACGTCAAATGGGTGAAAGGGATATCCATGGTGACCTCACTCCGCAATGGGGAGAAAGTTTATTAGTAAAAGATGTGTAAACTTATCGAATTTCACATTTGATTATATAATCCCGCAACGAACACTTAAGTCACATAGAGTAGATATAGACCTTTAATTTAATACCAAATTTAACTACTACTTCCAAAGTTATGATTTTTTACAGTGTTGGCCGATGGTATTACTCGACTTGCCTTATTCAATGTATGGAAGGAAGAGCAAGATACTAGCGCAAAACTAATGTTGTTTTGAGTTTAGTTAGGACTACAACGGACTTTGATAAATATGAAGACCAGCAGCAATTAAAATTTTGAAAAATTGTTAAAAATTTCTGCTTGTTTGTAGGAGGAAAATGGATGAGGTGCCATAGAAATGAAAAGTTCTCCAAGTCGCGTGCGCGCGAATGATGCGTGGTTCTTGGGGGAGTAAGATTTATACTATATTTTATTATTTTTAAGAAAAATATATAGCTAGTATTTTAGTGTGGTATTTTATGTTTATTTAAGCTTATAAGTATTATTTTTTCAGAATTATAAACTTTAAAATGGTTTTTCTCAGTTTGTGTTTTTTCACATTCAGAATACCACTTCTTCCACAATTATTTACCAATCACTTCCATTTTTTTCCTTGTGTTTTATATGTAATGCATGTAACAAAATTAGGGATCCATTTTGCTGTAAATTGAATCTTCTTTTTTTAAAAAAATTAAATGTGGGAAATATTAGGCTTTGGGTTGAATTTTAGCATATATATATTTATCAACATTTAATTTTTTTTTCTCCAAAACTAATTAAGGTATTGTAAAATCGATCCCTAAACGTGTTTAAAACATCATCAGTAATATTACAAAAATTTCATGTCATAAAATTAATCAACTGAAAAAGAGTAAAATTTTAAAAATTTCCAAATTTTTTAAAAGAAATTAAATTTGTAAAGTTGTGTGAATAATATGTGAAAAATTTTATCTCGTATCATTTTCTTAAATAAACATTATGCGAAATGCTAAAATGTAATTTTTAAATAATTAAGTAAAAAAAATGCTCAAAGGGTGCCAAGTCTTTTTAATCACTATCTATTATCCTTTGTTGTATATGTACAATGTTATGTTTGATTGTATTTGTTTAATCTTTAACAATTATTAAATTTAATTTTTTTTAACTTGCCACACTATTTCTTGTATATATTCTCCCATGTGTAAATTACTGCTTCTGTTAATATTCTTAGAACCTTGTTCAAAACTAGTTCGACTTAGCAATCATTTATTCTTGATCAAATTCAAACTTGACATAAATTATTTAAGACCCTTTTTCCCTTATTTGTTAGTAAAAGACAGAAACGAATACCCAATTTACATTAATTACTATGATTTTAGATCATTATGAAGAATTTAAATCCATAAAATAATTTCCGTGTGCCAGATTGGGAAAACTGCCCACTGTGCGTTCGTTGCACTGTTCTGCTACACGAGGGCTTTTGGCGACGGACCTCGTAATTTTGAACCATGGTCAAGTGACGAGTATGACACCTGAGGTCTACAACAAGGTTAATGTCTGATATTGTGTTACGGTGATTCTTTTCTGCAACAGAGTGTTGCCATTCACAAATAGTTATGTAGTTATTTATGCAGTTGCCACTCACAGAAAAAAAATTATTCTATATTTTAAACTTCTGTGTAGGCACTCTATACCCACGTTAAAGTGGTAGAAGAAAATAACGGAGAAACAAATAAATCATACCCTCTCCCTTTTATGCACATATTTTTTAAAAAAAAAAACGGCAAAAAAACCAAGTTTTTATTTAAAAAAATGCATTTTAGAACCTTGTTTCGGCAAGAAATAAAAAAGTACAAAATCAATCGGAATTTTTATTTAAATTTCATATTTTTATCAGTAAAAATATTTTTTTATATTTTTTCTTCAGAAATAACAATAGTAGTAGTATTTATGTTTTAAAAAAAATATTCAAAATTTTTTTGTGTGTGTGTGTGATGTATTTGAAAGCAAGGTGCATTACATAGCCCAACATTGCAATTATCACACATATAGCGACTCTCTTTTCTTTTTCTTTTTACCTTTGCTATCCTTTTTAGTCCAACACATAGCGCACCTTGAGGGAGCTTCTTTTTTTGGTGTTGAGGGAATAAAACTAGGAAAATGAATTCCGTTTGTAGTAGAAATTAAGATTTTAGTCTACACAATTTTTTTTTTATATTTGTAGCGCTATGAAATAGTCTTGTGTAAGTCTTTCTACTAATTTGCTTCTAAAATCTGAATACTTTTCTTTTCACCTCCATTTTTTTCAACAAAAAAAACAAACAGGCGTTCTAAATGCTAATGTTTTATGGAAATTTCTAGAAGGGTCGACCCTAGAGACTTCTCAATAATTCTTTGGCGACTTCATATTTTTCACCAGATTTCTAGATAAAGTCTCCAATTCAGTAAACTTGGTCACATCGTGTGTGGTAAATATTATCTTATTTAAGTTCATGCTGGGAAGCGAACTTTGCCTGTAAAACTCAATTTTCCCACTAGAAGAGTGTTGTCGCATAGGAAACAATATGTGGCATGCTTCAATGTATACATGATGGCCACGGTAGCCTAGTGCAGGGATGGCAAACCTTTTTGAGATGTGGTTCAAATTTTTTTCATGTTTTTTTTAGTGCTAGCTCGTGGGTGCTAATGCCTATTTGCACCAGAGTTTCAATTTTTATTGTGGGATCAATATTATCTGCTCTACTTTCACATAGCGTTCCTTCTACTTCAGAAATCAAGTCTTCAAATTTTGTTTTCCACTCTACGTTGCTTCAAAATTCAATAAATTTCATTTCTAAATTATCGATACTTAACCACATAAATTTGGTTAACACCATTATTTCAAATTCTGTTTTGTATGGATATAAAATAAAGTGAAATTTATTTTCCAAACTTTTAAACTGATTGAATCTCTCCTCAAAAGCTTGTTTTATTTCCTGCTTAGTCATTAAATATATTTTAATTGCATTTTCATGAATGTCCACAGAGTTTTCAAAAATTATTGTGTTTTGAAAATGATTTTGTAATTGAGGAAAATATTTCATGATTTTCATTTCACACTTCTTAGTAAAGATGTCAATTTTCGTCATAAATATTTTCAAACATCGTCAAAACAATTGGTCCGTATCCTAGAAGTTTTTTATTCAATTCATTAAAATGCTGAATGATGTTGCATAAAAACATTGCATCATTTAACCTATGTATACTGGATAATTCATTGAAACTATTGTTGTTTTTTTTCAATTAGAAAAAAAGAGCTTTTCTTCTAATAACGTTATGAAGTGATCAAGGACTTGATCGAAAGTAAGTCATTGCATGTTATTGTATGTCAAAATCCCTGAATATTGATATTCAATTTCCTTTAAGAATTGTGCAAACTGCCATTTATAAAGAGCTCTTGCATTTAAAAAGTTGTTTATTTTTAATTACAATGACATTATATACTCCGGAAAATGTTTTTTAAACCAAGCTTCGCACATAAAACTTGCTGGTGTATTATACAATGAAATTCAACCAGAGAATGTGAAATGTTTTCCTTAAGATATATATATATATATATACTGAATAAATTCAATGTTTTTCCCTACCATACTAGGTGTACCGTCTGTTTTTTACAGAAACAATTTTCTGAAGGTCAATATCTATTTCTTTAAATGAAACATCAAATTTTTTAAAAATATCAAGATCGGTACACTTCCTTTCAATGTTATTAGTTTTATTAACCCTTCTTTCATTGTATTTCCATACTTATACCGAGCAAAAACTGCTAATTGTGCATAACCATTTACTTTATTACTCTCATCTAAAGCATTTGAATACATTTCTGCCTAATTTAAGTCATTATGTATTTGCGAAAAAATAATTTTTTATAATTCTACTACTTGATTTTTAACTATATTGCGACTTATAAATAACCCATTTATATGTTTTATAATCAAATCCTTTTCTTTAAAATCAACAAACAATGTAGGACTGCATTCTAAAAACGCTTTTTTTACAAATTGTCCTTCTGAAAAGGTTTCCCGTGGCGAGAAATGCAACGTACAACTTGAAAACTAGCAGCTCTCGTGTTATTTTTTGGAACCAAAAAACTTTTTAAAGCACTACTTTGAGAAAAATTCTCTTTTATAAAAAATCTGTCTTTCTTTCTTCATCTGTTGACATGCCGAGATTAGAATGCAATGTTTCAAAATGTTTTTTTTTTATATTATATGTATGTGAAGTCATTTTTCCGTGACAAATTACACAACCATTTTATCCCTTTCAATCACACCATATGTATTTATTAAACCATTCAGCTTGATATGGTCTAGAACTTATATGGCCTGTTTTTAATTTTTTACCACCGGTATAGTCAGGGTTACATTTAAGAATATTTATATTTAGAGCACAATATTTTTTTTTTTTTTTTTTTTTGTAAAGAAATTTTGAATTAACATGCCTACACATCAATATACATCACTTTTGCTTTATATCAAATATTACATACTTTCGTATACATTTGTTGTCATTTGCGTAACTTTGGAACTGTAATGATCAAACTGAAGATTATAGACAGCATTTAAATTATTTTTGTGCCAATGCAGTGCTTGAAAAAATACAAATAGAATATAAATAATCCACACAAATTAGAAAATCTGAATAAACCCGCTTAAACAAACAAATGGTTGCCTAGCAATCATGGGTCAGTTAAAAAGCTTGCATGGGTCAGTGTCTGACCCACGGGTCACAGGTTCGCCATCACTGGCCTAGTGGTTAAGGCGTCGGATCGTGGCTGGCCTTGTCATGAGTTCGAGCCCAGTACCACTAAAGACTCGTCGTGTAGGGGAGCGATGCATGTCCTCCCGTTGGTGTGGTGTGGTAGTTAGGAGAGGGTGGTGCCAGCTCAGGTGTTGTCCTCATCAATTGACCATGGTTCAGAATTACGAGGTCCGTTGCCAAAAGCCCTCGTGTAGTTTAACACTGAGACGTTAATATTCACTCACTCAAAATATACATGTACAACGAATGAGTATGCCTTAAAATATAACAGAAAATGTTTAATATACGAACATTTTCTTTTAACAAAGAGGATTTATTTTTGTAAATTATTTGATGTACGTAATAGTATACAAGAGATCTTAAAATATCTGAATTTTTATAAATTATAACACAGGGTTCGGTAGCTTTTAGCTTTGGCATGCCAAACCAATCTACCAATATGATTCAGCGTGCCACACAGAAGGACATTTTTTTAAAAATTCGTTTCCTGCGATAATGCATGCAGAGTTAGAGAATAGAATTTAATATAACATAGATATATATAGTTTTATTATATATTAATTTTGCATTATTTAAAGATACTTCTTAACAAAAATTTAAAAAATCGAAATTGTTCATATATTATATATTTCTCAACATATTTATTAAAATAAGAAATAGACAACATAAACTATAAGTATTTCCCTTTATTATAGATAAATAAAAAGATAATTAAAAAGTTTTAATACGAACCTACTGCCAGCACCTCTACTTTCATACCGCGAAAATCGGGGGTATAATTTGTGACTTTCTATTTGACACGATTTCTCCGCGGACTCGAAATTTTTTTCATATGGGGAAAGACTTTTTGCTTAGATATGTAGAACCAATAGAGAGGAAGAAACAGAGTGCATACAATTTTCTCTCTTCAAACAACTAAATTTCTCCAGAGGCATTCAATAATTTACAAAATAGCTGTAATTTTAACCTAAAGATTATTTCGTAATTCCGTAAATGTCCATGATTCTGAAGACGTCTGTCAAATAAGGTCCATTCAGGACCGTTTTTAACCTCCCTGGTGACCTAGGCACTTCAAATTGTTAAGCCCCCTCCCCCTCTCACTATTTTCAGAGCATTCCATTCTTTTGCTTTTACCTTGGCAGTTTTAGTTCGCACTCGATTCCTTCACTCTCTTTTTCCTTTCTTTGTTTTTGCTCTTTGGAGAGTCTTTCCATTATTCATCACCGATGAGACCGGACTGGCATTCGTCATCGTAAGGAAGGAGAATTGACCACCGGACATGTTTTTGTACGGTCCGTTTTTATGCGACTTTTTTTTATGTGGTGTGAAGGAGGACGGTTCGTTCTGGGTACCTTCCATTCCAAACGCGAGTACTTAACCAATCACGCCAAAACAATCGTCAACGCGAGATGTTGGTACTAGTTCATATAGATATCACACCGCCACATACTCCCCTGCCAGTGTTTCGGCGAATAGGCGAACAAACGATACCATATTCGTGGCGACCATGTAAGTAGTTGCGTCACTTGATGGGTTGCATCATTCGTGCGAGACGGCTTTGAGAATTTCGTCATTTGTGTGAGACGACTTTGAGAAGTAACGGCTTATTTGCGTCAATGTTTGACGGCTTAGTTGCTTTTGCGGTGGATAGATGCCGCCACGACTGTAGATCAGAAGGTTGCGTGTTCAGATCACTTCCGGGGCACCAATGAAGGAGGAAGATTCGTTCTGGGTACCTTCCGTTCCGAAAGCGAGTACTTAACCAATCACACCAAAACGATCGTCAACGCGTGATGTTGGTACTAGTTCATATAGATATCACGCCGCCACAGGTGTATGAATTTCAATGGCGTTGGCACCACTGTAATGTTTTCTATCAGTGTACATATATGTACTTTTAAGACCGCTATCTCGAAAACTTATCATTGACTTTAGGGTGCCAGAAATTAAATCAACTGAAATTGTATCTTCCAAGTGTCGAAAGCGATCTTGAACTTATTCAACATAGCAAGATGTGCATTTTGGATTTTGACTAATAACATTAATATATGTATGAGGATTTTGAAAACTTCATTATGTATACAATGAGAAATTAAATGCTTTAAAAATGTGTCTGTGTAATTTAATTATTTTGTTTGGAAAAATTTTCTCATGTATTTCGTAAATAGCTGGCGTATTCTTTAAATGAGACTTTTTTTATGTGGTCACTCACCTCCTTATAAAAAAAAGTTCAGTAGCATGTCATACTAAAATGTGTGTTATAGGTATGACATTTCTGAATATTTTTTATGCGGTCCCTATCTATCACACAAAAACAGGTTTTACTGTGTAACCTGAGAATTCTGAAGCTTGTGAAGAGATACGACAGGTGTTTGACTGTAGGAAGCTTCAAGTATGCAACAGAATTGTTTTTTTTTCCTCAATACATATTATGTTTTTCCTTTTTTTTTTTATAACAAAGCGGTTTTTATTTTTGTTAATGAACTTCGTCATATTAATTCATAGTTTAGCGGCTCTAGGGCCGGACTCCCGGCCAGGGCGGCATTTGGATCGAATTTGGAAAATATTTTTTCTCTTACTAAAAACATGATACATTTTATGGAATATTATTGGGTGGGAATTTAGTATTTCATTTAACGTATATTTTATTTCTTTATTTTGTACTCTGTATGTTTAATGTCAGTTTTTTTTTTTTTTTTTTATTGAAACTTGAAGGGTTCGAGGAGGGAGTATAAGTTAAATCATGAAATTTGATATGTTTACACACCTTTCATTGGTAATTTTTTTCCCATCCAGGAGTGGGGTTAAAACGGACATTCCTTTCACACATACGATGTCCAGTGTCAGCTATCCAAAAGAGGACAGGGGTAAAAAGAGTTTTTAGTATATAGAGAGCCACAAGGGATGTTTTATTTTAATCTTGAGTGTAGTTACTATGTTAAAATAAACGCTTGTGATCCCCACCATCATTAGACTCTTTTTCGAAGAAATTGGCTTGCTGAAATGGGCGATTTCTCCTCTTACATATTACTCGTTTGAAATAATAATAGGTAATTATATCCTTAATTTCAAATTATTTTGTGTTATATATATATGACAGGCCCCAGGCCTGCTGGTAAAATGAGGAAGGCATCCTTCTCTATAATAGCTTCTTTATTTCGTTTCAAACACATAAAATTCAACATGGCGGCCCTTTGGCGCGCAACCGAGTAGAACAATAACAACACTTCGGACAAGAGTCACCAGCTAAGCCTTTTCGAGTATGCGTTCTTCTTCGTCAGCGCTCGTTCCACCTTTAAATAGGCTTATTTACCCACAAATCCTTACGCGATGGTAAAAAGTTCGCTCTATTTTTATTTATTATTTACTTAATTTTGAAGCTAAACTTTTCAAACCTGACATATATATATATATATATATATATATATATGCTGCTTTTTTTGTTCTCCATAATTATTCGAATTTTTTTGGTGTGTATCTATGTGAACAATTTATCTTTTTTAATTATAAATTTTTGGTTTAGAGAGAGGGGCGGCATTTTCCACTTTTGTCCGGGACGGAAAAATTGCAAGAGCCGGTCCTACTCCCAGAGGAATAAATATTCATCTATAAAAAAAATAAAGATCTAAAACAGGGGTCTTCGAATTTTTCAACTCACACGGAACCCCTAGAACTAGAAAGTATTTTCGTGGAACCCTATTCCACACACACACATAGAAGAATATATCTTAAAATATTATTTAAAATAGATCAAGAATAGATGAATGTAAAGGCAATTAAAAAAAGTATTGCATTTAAAATTTAAAATATTTAATCTACTTTTAATATATAATTTATTCATTAATAACATTATTCGGCATTCTAAATGTCATTTACCCATGCATTATGTTTAGTAACTGGGATATGTGCTTGATTTTTTCGCACAAACTATCGAAATCTAGGTCTTTTGAGATACCTGCAATCGCATTAGATATTCTGAGTTTCATTTGTTTTCTACACTTTGTTTTTGCAGCCACTTACGTTGAGAAATATTTTTCACTTATACACATAGTTCTGAATGGCATTAAAATGTTTATAGCTGAGTGAGAAATACTGTGTATTTTGCATGAATTTGCAACGTAACATTTAGTAGCTGTTCTTTCTTTATTGTAGATTTTTAAAGTAAAATTTGTTGATAAGTTGTTCCCTTTCCTTTATTGTAGGTGTTTTTTCCACAATTGAAAAAAGGCGCTTTTTCCATTAAAAAACTATTTTGTTTTGCAAGACGTTGTATTAACGAGTATAAAATAATTTCGTGGACCCTGGAATAGTAATATCTGACTACCTGACCGGAACATCTGATCATGCACCTCAAGGCCCAAGGTCGCGTTGTGACATCTCTCGCGTTCTTCTTCTAACATAACTCCTACGTTCTTTGACGGCCACGATTAATGGCAAAACTTTTCCAACCCAATTCCAAGAGGAAAAACGAAGCAACAATGCAAATAAGATAACCTGTAAAAGGATAGAAAGTTTAGTGAGAAAAAATGGCAATCTTAGAGGAAGCTTAGTGTGGAACAGTTGGAATTGTGTTTAGACGGCCTACTCAAGAATCAAGGAGACGCCCACCCTCGCTAATAATTAGAAGGAGGAACAATTGCACACGAGTACATCAGTCTACCTGCAAGTATCAGTATTGTTGAGTCTTCAACCAAGGTAGGAGGATTATATTCTGAACGATAGTTTAATATTGAAGCGAGATTAGGCAGATAATTAATTATATTTTGATAAGTGATCTAGTTGTGCGATCTAACTTAAATAAATCGGCATACTTTGGTTTATTCTCACTTAATATAAGGTTGTTCGTTATATAAGTAATTTAAGTTAAATTCTTAATAAAAGTCGTATTGAGAATTATAGAATGTCTCCTCCTTCCGATAATCCCACACCTCTAACTCACGCGGAACCCCCACGTCATGGCTATCGACAGATGGCTATGTCACAGCGTATACTGAGTTCTGCACAGTAGACCTTGGCCCTCATAGGCTGTCGAGCCACTGAGTTAAGTAGGTAATATACATATAAAGATAAAACGTTTTAATATTCTTTTATTATATTATAATAAAGTTTAAAAAGTATTACAAAGTAAAATTATTATGTTTAGATAAAATATTCAGTTTCTTAATGATAGGGATGAGCTCTTTAAATTCTTGTAGGCATACGAACTTCATACAAAACGTGAATCCCTTTGCATACACATTTATAAATTTCTTTCTAATTTTTTTTATTGTGACTCGTGGAGCCCCAAGATTCCGTGAAACGCAGTTTAAAGCTGAGAGAACAACTATAAAAAAACACTTGTTTAAGTAAACATTTAAGAGCGAATAATAAGAATCAGATATCGTTCCAATCTGGCATTTTTTTCCCCCTACGTCTCTTAGATGTATATTAAACTAAGTTTTTTCCCAAACTCTCTTGTACACAGTAATTTATAAGGCTATATAGGTAATGCTTAAGCAACTTATTTATTAATAAAATTAATGAAAAGTGGGGTGTTTTTGTTTTTTTTTCAGTGTGTTGCAAAAATAGCATTACAAAATCAATATACTCAATTTCGTTACGCTAATTTTAAAAATTACTTCGATTACCGTATTTTTAGATTGCATCTATTGTATTAATCTGCTTAGTTAAAGGTAAGGCTTTTCTTCCACAATGCAGAAGTAAGGAAATGTCTGTAATATACAGTTCCTTTTGATAGTACACAAGGATGAGTGCATTCAATTTCTCTATTAATTTTGTTGAAAATAAATCTATTCGTAATTTTGATACGGCAGTTGTGCGATTGGCTTTTAGTTAGATTTCATTAATATTATTCTCACATAGGTTGTTACCAATAAGAGAAGAAAGAGGGAAAAAATGGGGCGAAATGAAGAAAATAACTGGTGATTTAACTAGAAAAATCATCAATATGTCATCAGCTTCGAGGACATAGTATATTCTACGCTGTATATTTACAAATCCCTCAAACAGACCTGTATTGTTCCTAAAATCGGTCGTGATCGAGAGAAATCTGAAGTGTACGCCCATTTTGGCGAAAGGTAAAGTGAAGGCCCCACTATGAAGATCGATTTTTTTTTAAAAATCTTCAGTATATCCATCCTTTAATCGATAAGTAAATTTGACCAAACTGTTTATTTAAGCTTTCCTCCTTGTAAAACATTTTACACGCACCGATGCAATATTGTTTCTTTTTGACATTTTCTTGCTTTGGTGATTTTGATTTCTGTTTTATACCTAAAGTACCTCGGAAGACAAAAGAAAAAGCATGGTTGAAATCTTGACGATATCTTTCCCTCACCTATCCAAAAAGTCGCCACTGGAAGACATCTCTCTCACCGCTGATCCGAAATGTTACAGTAGCTTATCGTTGCATCTACTTAGTAGCCCGTCAGCCGCTGTTATCAGTTCGAAGGGTATTTACGTATTATTGCAACCGTATTGGCAATATTGTATGAAACGAAGCACTTGGCTGCCAGCTCGCCGCTTACAACACATGTGAATTCGGGGTTGCCAACTTGGCGAGTTAATTTGAAAGGTGGCATTGTTGCTATAGAACGTAAGTATCGTTCGAAGAACAGCGTTGCCCGAGGAACACCACTTGGAGGTCGGCTACTTTGGTTCCTCGAGGCTGCCCCCTTCAACGATCGCTGAGGGCAGCCCCGGGAGTGTAACAAAACACCCCCTTCCGTCTATAGTATAATCTGTAGAAAAAGAAACGTTATTTGGGAACAAAATCATTGGTAATATCTAACATTGACTCGAAAAATCGAAAATCTTCTGAAAAAAATCATTTATACCATGAATGTACGTACGTAGTGGTGCCACCGCAGCAAAATTGGCGAAACGTGAATCGTACCTTGAAATCAAAATAACAAAAATTCTAACGGGTTTTATATATGAAAAAAATAGCAATCAGTCAAATTTTGGTGAAAAATGGCGCGATTCACGAGGCGTCAATTTGGCTGTTTTGACGCTAATTCGTAAGTACTCATTGAAGCACTAATTAAAAAAAATTATGTTCTACAATCAGGTGTACAATATGCATGAATAAATACTTAATAAAATAAAAATCTGTAGTGTGAAATAAAAATCTGAGGAAAAAAAAGAGATATCTCGTAAACAAACTTATCCAAAATTATTACAAAGATGCTTTGAAAATTTGCTAATAGAAACATCTATATCAAACATATTCCTATAGAAAAGTTATACTAAATAAATCTGGGAAAGAAAGTTTTTTAAAAATAACCGTCAAAATGTTTCAAAAATAAAACGGAACATATATCACTAAAAACATTTCTTGAAGAATATTTTGAAGTTAGTCAATAAAATATAAGCACGTAAATCATTTTTCAGCCTAAAGTAAAAGGAAAAAATTGTTAAAGCATCAATTTTTTTTCTACCGACTACAAATTTTTCACATAGAATATCAATAAGATCAATAATTTTCAATATCAAATAAGAGTTAACTTTAAAGCTCGACGCCAGAAGTATATCCTAGCTGAAGTAACTATCACCAAATCTGTAGAATAACAACGTAAATAGAATTAAAAAAACACTAAAAGAAGAAAGAAGCTAAGTAGGAAGTAATGGGAGAAACGATATTAAAAACAATAGACATCACAGACACTTTGGGTGCCTGAGGTGTCCTTACCTTCGGAACGAGAGCCCTCATGTTCGGGAAGCGGTTGTCTGAAAGAGAAAGGGGTTCACTTACCTGTACGGAGATGAGGGACCTCATCTTCCGTGGGGGACGGGAAGGAGCAAAAGGTGCACTTACCTCAGGGAGGAAAGGGATATCCTCCCAGTCCATGGGCTCCTCTTCTTGGCGGCAATCTGAAAAGAAAGGCTCATAAAAAGCATTAAAATCTGACATTGTTTCGCCAAATGAGAAGAAAGAAAGTAGCCAAAAGAAAGTGTTAAGACTTAAGCCTAACGCTACAGAAATGATAAAAAACTAAACACAAAAACTAAGCTATTCAATAATATTAATATATAAAAAGAAGAAACAAGAAAGAAACTTTGAAATACAATAAATTTCAAGTCACCAAATACAGAAAGCGTCACTTTTTGTGAATTAGCACAGAGCAGTTTTATAGCACGTTCTCACAGTGAAATCTCACAATGAAAGAAAGAATTTTCTTGAAACTGTCCGATTCTACGAATTTCAACCAATCAGGATGAAGTAATCAGAAGTGAAAGTTGAAGTGCCTAAAATTTAATGTCGAATTATTTTAAATGAATAGCTTGTTATCGTTGTTTTAGCACAGATCACAACGAGTATTATACTAATCTTGGAAAAAGAAATCTAACTGATTATTTTAAAAAAGAATTGCGTACAGTACATTTAATTTTGCATTCGTATCCCGAAATTTTTATTTAGCAAAACTAGTGCTTGCTTTCTTAAAGTTTAATAAAGAGTATAATTAAAATTTTCAAGAATTATTTTATTTGATGTGCCCCAAAATATGTACATCATACCAATCTTGCATAAGGGGTGGGATTTTAAACCGATTAATAAATTCAGGAACTGGTAATATTTTCATGAAGAGAGTTTTCAATTAATAATTAGGTATCACTGAAAAAAAAATTGTGAACATCGGCCATTTCTGTACGAATGCTTCACAACAAGAAAATATCACATTTAAAAATCTGAGGAATATTTTTTTAAAGAGCTGGTTTTATTGAATATTCGATGGAGGGGAAACACTTCATATCCCCTCTATATTATAACAGACCCTAGATTAACAGGTTGTGCGTCGTGATGATGGCTTATATAATTTGGCCATCTTGCAAAATCCTTAAGTTGTATGGTGCAAGCAGATTGATTGATTGAATATTAACGTCGCACTGTTCAGCTACACGAGAGCTTTTGGCGACGGACCACGTAATTTTGAACCATGGTCAAGTGAGCTGGAACCCCCTCTCCTAACTAGCTCACCACACCAACGGGAGGACGTTTCAGCTCTCGACAGATTTAACGTGCATCCCTGTCCTACACGGTGGGTCTTTAGTGGCACTGGGATCGAACTCGTGACAAGGCAAGCCACGATCCGATACCCATACCACTCGGCTACGGCGGCCACATGGCGTAAACAGTATGGATTAGGAAATTGAGAGGCCGGCTCAGGTGTCGATTTCGTCGTCTGAACATGTCTAGGAAATAAATTAAGAAGACATTCATTATTAAAATGTGTATTTGAATATAGCGAATTGAAGGGATATTAAAGTATTCAATGAGAATGCAATTTCGACAATGAAATTTTTAGCACATGTATTTTAAAACAACTTTTAATGTGATGAATCAATTTTTCTCCAATGTGATGATTCAATTTAAAATGGCAACGGAAAGTGTTAAAAAATTTTTTTAGATACTTTTGCTTAAATAACCAGGTCACCTAATCTCTATCAGAGTTTGAGCTAGGTTTATAAAGGGACCCGAAAAAATATGAGTGCATCAGGACAGCGCAAACGCACCAAAGCTTTTGATGCAATTTCTTATGCAATATGAAAACTAAAATGATCGCATAGCTTGATAATTTCTTATCCCTCTATTAGCCGATCGATTTTTGCTGCTGACATTTTATTTACATTTTGGATAAGTTTTACTTTAGGTTTCTTGTTATTTTTTTTGTTGCTTTATTTTGTAAATAGGTTTTATTATCTTCTTTTTCTTTTTTTTTT